>JAOTQG010179941.1:0-16968 GCA_025631175.1 Iris virginica | reverse complement strand
TGATTCTTTATGGCATAGAATTATTCGGAGCAAATTCGGTGTTAACCATAATGGGTGGGATGCAACTGCAAGTCTTTGTACCACGTATGTCAGTCCCTGGAAGTTCATTTCGAGTTGTTTTCACCTTTTTTACCCTCATGTCCGTTATGAGGTTGAGATTGGAAATCGAGTCCGGTTTTGGGAGGATTACTGGATAGGTAATTTTCCTCTTAAGGTCTCTTTTTCTCGTTTGTTTGACTTTTCAGATTTCATAACGCGCCTATTGCTACTTTCCTTGTTAGAGAGGGGGGCAGGTTACCTGAAATTTTCATTTTGTGAGGAATCTCAATGATAGAGAGTCCACACATCGGTTGCAGATTTACTGCTGCAATTGTCCTCTTTTCGTCCTTTGGATCTTCAATCCGACCGACGAATTTGGGTTCCTGATCAGACCGGATCTTTTTCTGTAAAATCCTTCACCAAAATTCTTCGTCCACATTTACAGATTGACTTTCCTCTTTACCATTTCATTCGGAAGTCTAAGGTCCTGTTTAAATATAAGGTATTTGCTTGGTCAATGGTCCTTGGCCGTTTGAACACTAATGATTGGAGGCAACAGAGACAATCGAAAATGTATCTCTGTCCAGATGTGTGCATCATGTGTATGAGAGGTAGTGAGTCTCACGAGCATCTTTGTATGCATTGCCCGATGGCTCGGAGTCTTTGGTACTAGTTGTTTGGGTCACGGGGTGAGACATCCATTATGCCTCGCAGTATGGAAGAGTTCATTTTGATTAGCCATGTGGGCTTTGGTAGATTGAGGGATGCTTCTTTGTTGTGGAATTGTGTCGTATTCAGTTTATTTTGGAATACCTAGATTGAGAGAAACTCTCGGATCTTCAAAAATCATGAGTTGTCGCTTTCATTGTTGTGGGAAATGATTATTGTGCAATCTTCTTTATGGGCTAGGAGTTTTGGCGCTTTTTCGGGTTTGTCTTTGGGAGATTTAGCTAGAGATTAGAAATATGCTATAGAGTAATTTTATGTGCATCCGCTGTTTTTGGATGTTTTTGGTGGATTTCTTGTCCACCTTTCTTTGTACATTTTTACCCTATCAATAATATTCGTCTTTTATATAAAAAAAATTATCTCCTTTAGTTACTCCAACATTTCTTCCTAAATTACAACCTTCAAAAATGGAGTTTGAATTCCAAATAATGTCACCCCTCTTCCTGCCCTGTTCCGTCATCAACCTACGATCCTCCACCACCATCCTAGAGGCACCTCCTGTCTCTCCAGAAATTCCTCGAAGAACCTTCGTTTTTTCTGGGCCATATTTTTTATGGTCAAACATTATAGTGGGCAAATCCACAAAAACTTGTACCTGATATGTTGCTCTTCCGAAATCTACCTCCACCACCGGTGGCATATGGCTGCCGGACTTGATTCTGATGTGGGCAAATTCCCACGAACCACCCAAATTATCAATCTTCACGAAGCGGCCACAAATATCCCTAATGTCCTTAAACACACCTAAACACCAAAGATGAAGTGACAGACTTTTGACAAGAATCCAGGATTCTCGACGGCCACAGAAAGGCCACTTGCATCCCACCCTAGTGGTCCAACAATGAACGTATAACAGAACACTTCCCTTGCATTTAGACCACTTTTATAAACGCGGTCAGCTTCTTGCGGAGAGGGTAGAACAAACAATAACCATCAGAACCACTAGCGGAGTCGATGTATTCCAAACTTTTGTAGCCCACAAGTTAATTCCTGATGCCGTTCCAACATACATATCGAACTTTCCTACCAAACAACATTTAAGGAACTCTAATTGATTCTCAATGCTGCCACGCTCCACCTGAATGAAAGCACCACCATTCCTTTTAACCACTGAACTTCCTCACTGGAGAGGAAAGCTTAGGTAAATCTGCTGCGCTCCTAAAGGACATCCCCCTCAACACTCTAACCGAACCAAAAAACAAGCCAAAACAGAAAACTCTAAAAAAAAGCTCTGAAACAGGTTTGTGACAAAGTAAGCGAATCATACCATTTCTCCTTTGATGCCTCTACCGTTATGATTCAAATAGACCATGATATTCCGTTGAATCAAAGCAAGAGATTAATTGGAGTTTTCGGAATTACAGATTCAAGCAAAGCTTGTAAAGCCTAACTGGGAGAGAGCATTTTAGAGAGAGAGTTTTGCTTTCCATTTTATTATATCATGAGTTATCTTCTTTGGCTATCCTCTCCGGCCCCACTAGACTGAAGTGAAAAGTGAAAAAGAACCTTAATATGAGGATTCAAATTCCCACCAATATGATTCATGCCTAGGTCAATATTGAACTTTGTCGAGAGGTAGAACTAGAGGGTGAAGTTATATGCCAAGTGTATTCTCCCCTGAGAGAATAGTTTATTACAGCCCTAGACTTTCTGATAAAAAAGTAGAGGCCTTTCCTTTTTGTCTTGAGAAGCTGTTGTCTCAACAGTCAATGGCTTGTTGTTTGGCCTAGGATGGTTTTCTTTCCAATGTAGGAGCTCTTATATGTTGATAAATTCGAAAGGTTTGCGATAATTTACTAAACATGAAATGAAGGTCCTTGATTTGGTGATATCATTCAGTATATTTGTGGTTTCCGTTTCTAGGAGAGCCCAGACAAATTAATGAACTCCAGCAAGGTATTTTAAAAGATCTGAGCTTGTCCAAGTTGCGATAGTTTAGTCCAAATTGCGATAGTTTACTAAACATGAAATGAAGGTCCTTTGATTTGGTGATATCATTCAGTATATTTGTGGTGTCCGTTTCTAGGAGAGCCCAAACAAATTAATGAACTCCAGCAAGGTATTTTAAAAGATCTGAGCTTGTCCAAAACTATAGGACCATGTGGGGGAGGTAATTCTTATGGAGTTTGTCCACAAAGGGCCTTCTGGAGAAAGAAGGAATATTGATTCTTAGTAAGTTGCTCTAGGTTCCAATGCTTCAATTTCTAATCCCTACACCACAAACCCACATGCACGTACACTCACTCATTTTCACGTGCTCTTACCCGCATATACTCTCATACAATACAACTATAATTTACTTTCTCTTCTTCATTCATCTGGGAATTACTCTGTGGTAAAAATTGTATTAAATTCCTTTTAATTCTCTCAGATATTTGCAGGACTGTCAATGGTCTTCTGAAAACAGCGCTAGGGCCACCTCCTGGTTCCACTACTACTCTTTCTCCTGCCCAAGATATGACATTTCGGCTTGAATCAGTGAAATGCTTGGTTAGAATCATTAAGTCAATGGGAGTTTGGATGGATCAGCAGCTGAGAATAGGAGATTTCGGTCTTCGAAACACATCCAATGATGAGAATTTAACGGAGAAAAACTTAAGCCTCGGTGGAGATGAAGGAAGTCTTCCAGACATCGAGTTGCATCTAGACGCAACTTCCGAATTCTCAGATGCTGCTACACTGGAGCAACGCCGAGCTTATAAACTTGAGCTTCAGGTTCCATATCAGTTCTCACCTTGATGCAAGTTTTTCCTTGTCATTACCATCATTTGTAAATGAGATTCATTTTCCTCTTATCTAGTTGTCTCTTAATGCGTCAGTTTTGTGAAATTTCAAGTTTCCAATGGTGTATTCCTTTCCCGTACATACTATAAAAGATAACTTGAGCTGCAAGTTACTGGAAGAGAAACTTTTTCTAATATAGATGCTAAAGAGGGACGGTCTTGAGATTTGTTATTTTCTGGGCAAAGACCAATGTAATACTCACTTCGCGATAGTGAAAAATCTTTGTTTTTCCCTTTCAATTTGATGAGTTAGAGTTCTTTACTTTCATTTTCAACAGCTTGTACTTTGCTGTACCTGTTTCCATCAGTTGGGTGATTCCCCCTTAACTTAAATTTTCTTTACTTTCATTTTCATCACCTTCTTTTTGATGATAAACGCGATGTCTACTTTTCTGTCATCTTTACTTTAAATGCCCTACTATATCTGCTGCTAACTAAAGTGATACGTTGCTGTGTAAGTGCAGAAAGGTGTTGCACTTTTCAACCGCAAACCATCCAAGGGTATTGACTTTCTAATTAGCAAGAGAAAAATTAGTGGTACCCCTGAAGCAGTAGCGTCTTTCTTGAAGAACTCTTCTGGCCTGAACGAGACTGTGATTGGTGACTATTTGGGCGAACGTGAAGATTTCTCTTTGAAAGTCATGCATGCATATGTGGATTCCTTTAACTTCGAAAACATGGATTTTGGGGAGGCGATTAGGTTTTTCTTAAGGGGCTTCCGATTGCCTGGTGAGGCCCAGAAAATTGACCGCATCATGGAAAAATTTGCTGAGCGCTATTGTAAATGCAATTCCAATTCATTTACTAGTGCAGATACAGCATACGTCCTTGCTTATTCTGTGATAATGCTAAATACAGATGCCCATAATAACATGGTAAAAGACAAGGTGAGTTTTCTGAAGTGATTCGTTTCTATTTTTTGGTTGCACTTATATGATTATATCTATATCCTCGTGTTTAATATTATTAAGTTGTTGAGTCATCTTGTTGCTTATGCGGTGTTCCGAAAGAGAGGAGATTAATATATCTTATGTGAATAAATATGAATCAAAACAAAGTTTCTTCTCCTTTTATGAGCTTCGCACAACTTCCATGGGAGTGAGGTAACTAGATCATCTCGTGGGATTTTTCTCCGGAAGTATGTCCTCGATCTCCTATCCGATACTGGAATGTTGGGATGCAAACCTATCGATTCACTTTTGAAGCTAATCAATAAGCTTTTCGGAGTTATTGGCACCAAGGTGTGTATGGAGAAATACGATTGGCTAGTTGGGAGACTTACATACCTTGTACATACTATGCCTGACATTGCATATATGCTGTTGGCGTTGTGAGCCAACACATTCATGATCCTCGTAAGCCTCACATAGATATACAGTTTATCGTAGTTTGAGACGCTTGAAGGCTGCAACGGGTAAGGCTTTGTTGTATGAACCTCATAGCCATCTAGATTTTCGAGGATATACTGATTTAGATTGAGCTGGCTACATTGATGATAGGCGTTCCACTTTTGGCTACTGTAGTGTTGTTGGACGGAACGTGGTAACTTGCAACAGATAGAAACAAACGGTAGTAGCAAGGTTGAGTACCGAGGGCGGGCAGAGTCCAGAGCTATGGCCTTGGTGTTAGTGAACTCTGTAGACTCGGTCTATTCTTGTAGAATTGAGATTTCACCAACTGGTCCTATGAAACTGCAGCTATTTGCATCGCTCATGATTCGGTTCAACATGACCGAACCAGGCATATTGAGATAGACCGGCACTTCATCAAGGAGAAGATTTCTAGTAGTCTGCTCTGTATCACTTAAAAGACCGACGTTCAATTTGCCAAAGTCTAAATTAAGGGTCTTAATAGAGAGGTTTTATGCCATTATAAGTAAGTTAGGCATGAGAAATATCTTCACTCCAACTTGAGGGGGAGTGTTAGGGGTAATGGGTCAATGTTTTATAGCATTTGTATTCTAGGGTGCGTAGTTTAGCATTTAAATGTAGTAGAAATAGGGTTGTAATGTTCTCCTATGAATTTCATACAAAAATTACACAGCTCTCTCTCTCTCGAATTCAGTTTCTCTATCCATAGTTGGGCCAAATCGGATATATATATATATATATATATGCATATTTGTATTTATCCCGAAAGCTTACTAAGTGGTGAATGGAATGTTAATCTATATAAATAATTTTGCATTTGGTTGCTTGGTTGGGGTGGTCAACTATACAAGGGGGTCTTTTGCTTGGAAATTGAGATTTGGGAAGGTGGGAATAGTTGAAACTTAAGAGTTTTTTACTTTTCTTTTTTATGCTCCATTATCTTATGTGTATTGATATAGGAAATATAAGTCACATTTTGCAGAGATTGCTATTACATTTTGCAACTGATTTTGGAATCTGTTCTGACTTCTATGCTACATTGACTTTAAACATTAAGATGACCAAAGCTGATTTTGTTCGAAACAACCGTGGAATTGATGATGGAAAGGACTTACCCGAACAGTATTTGGGCACGCTCTACGATCAAATTGTTAAAAATGAGATTAAGATGAAAGCTGAGTCTTCTGAACCACAGAGCAAGCAGGCAAACAGTGTAAATAAGCTATTGGGCTTGGATGGTATACTCAATATAGTCTGGAAGCAAGCAGAGGAAAAACCACTGGGAGCCAATGGAGTTCTTATAAGGCACATCCAGGAGCAGTTCAAGGCGAAATCCGGAAAATCAGAGTAAGATTCATAGACCTGCGAACATTGAGCTAATTGATAAATTATGTAGGGCACTCTAGTAATTTATAGGGATAATATGCTCATGATAGAAGACTCATTTTGGTTGTAGTAGAAGGATTGGGGTTTCGGTCGTCTTCTTTACTATTTTTGCCCAAAGTTTGTTTGCTTATCATTACTAGGGATTCTCACCGACACAGTTGTATTTATGAACCCTTCTAGAAGTGATATAATTTCAATATTTTATTTTGTATTGCAGGTCAGTCTATTATGCTGTGTCAGATGCAGCAATTTTGAGGTTTATGGTAGAAGTTTGCTGGGGTCCTATGCTCGCTGCTTTTAGTGTAACTCTGGACCAGAGTGATGACAAGGCTGCTACTTCTCAATGCTTACAGGGCTTCCGGCATGCTGTGCATGTTACCGCAGTGATGTGTATGCAGACACAGAGGGATGCTTTTGTCACCACTGTGGCCAAGTTCACTTACCTCCATTGTGCTGCGGATATGAAGCAAAAGAATGTTGATGCTGTCAAGGTACTAATCTCTTTCTGCCCTTTTTACATTATTTTCCTTCTAAATAAATATTATTCGAAATGTGCATAAATGACCTTATTTTTTGGAACACTTGTTGGTACCTTATTTAGAATGTCTTTGTATACTTGCACAATGGTTAGAATTGTATTTCTTGCGTCCTTTCTGATGGAGCTCTTGCGGAGCTATACCATCGGTGGATTTCTGTTCTGAGAATTCCTGTTAATTATTGCGAGTCAGTGGGGAATCCCACCATTCTATTGGTTTCATTTTGAAACTCTTATCGTACAGTGAAAAATGTCACCGTTGTCTTGTTAAACTCTATGATATATGTTTCTTGACTCACTCACATGTTACTTTTGGCAGGCTATTATAGCAATTGCTATAGAAGATGGAAATTATCTCCAGGAAGCCTGGGAACATATATTAACATGTCTCTCTCGGTTTGAGCATCTGCAGCTGTTGGGTGAGGGTGCTCCATCTGATGCATCATTTTTTAGTTCAGTAAATGTTGACGCTGAAGAAAAATCACAAAGATCTCCAGGTTTCTCAAACTTGAAGAAGAAAGGAAGTCTCCAGAATCCTGTTGTGATGGCGGTCGTTCGTGGGGGTTCATATGACAGTACCTCTGTGGGAGTCAATACCTCAGGACTGGTGACTCCAGACCAAATTAATAACTTCATTTCAAACTTGAATCTGCTGGAACAGATTGGCAGTTTTGAGCTGAATCATATCTTTGCGCATAGCCAAAGATTAAATAGTGAGGCTATAGTGGCTTTTGTGAAATCTCTTTGCAAAGTTGCCATGTCAGAATTGCAGTCTCCTACAGATCCTCGTGTCTTCAGTATGACGAAAATTGTGGAAGTTGCGTAAGATTCTATTCACTGACTGATGAATCTGTCTCATGCTTTATGACGTGTCCTATGTTTCGTCATTTAATCGTGATTCTTTTCGGCCAACCTGTTTTAGTTTAAATATATTTGTCTCCCATAAAGATGAACATCATGCTTCTTCTTTAGATGTAGCCTGGTATCAGGCTGGTAGAACTAGTCGGTTATCTTTTGATTCCTTGTTGCTCAATAGTTTTGAATAATGATCATTTTTCTCTTTCTATCCACTTGCCTAAGCTTTTATCAAGAAGTATTTTTGTTGACGAAGTGTTCAATTGATTGAAGACCGGTCATATCAGCCGTTACAGTAATCCCATAGTCCTGCCTTTGCAAATACTCTTTCCTTCTCAGTACTGATTCGTGTATATTCTGAGTAGAATACTTTTGGTCAAATGTAGGAAATTCCTTAAATGATCAATTTAGCAACTTATTTACTTAGAATAGATATTTTAGATGGAGATAGATGATTACATTTCTATGACCTCACTGTCTCTCTCTCTTTTTTTGATTAGTCACACATCTTCGTTGTTTTTTTTTCCAGGCATTACAATATGAACCGCATCAGATTAGTGTGGTCTAGAATATGGAGCGTCCTTTCAGATTTCTTTGTTTCAGTTGGTTTATCGGAAAATCTCTCAGTTGCCATCTTTGTAATGGATTCGTTGCGCCAACTTTCTATGAAGTTCCTTGAGCGAGAAGAGTTGGCGAATTACAATTTTCAGAATGAATTTCTGAGACCTTTTGTGATTGTGATGCAGAAAAGTAGCTCAGCTGAAATCAGGGAACTGATAGTTCGCTGCCTTTCACAGATGGTCCTGAGCCGTGTTAGTAATGTCAAGTCTGGCTGGAAGAGTGTATTTATGGTAAGGACTTTAGTTCCTTTTCTTATAACTGTGTCGTGCTAGTCATGCATCCTTCTAGACTTATGGTTATGCTGAATGCTTGATGTTCGATAATCCAACTCGCTTTGTTATTGAATCGAGCCAATAGTGTTATAAAAATACAACAACTGCTCTGTTCCCGAAACTTGATCCGTATTCTTTAAGAACGCATTTATGGACTTCTTCCCCCCCTCCCTCCTCCCCCCCAATTTGTGAGACACTGGACTCATTTCCTTTCGTGTGTATTTAAGAAGCAATGTAAGTAGAATACTGTCCTCGTTAATGCCGAAGAAGTAAGACATAATAAGTATTCTACGCTTATCTTTACCTTGAATTTTTCATAGGAGATTCTTTCTCCCCCTCTCACATACACCGGTAATCATTCTTTTTCTTCACCTCTTATCCTTTATTCTTTCAGTTCTCCTGAATTTTGACATTTAAAGCCTCACCTGCTTTCAGGGGATGCAGGGAAATTTTACATCAGTACATGTCCATTTTATTAATTCCAGCACCCCCACCAACATAAAATATAAAAATATATAATAGTAATAGTGAAATTAAATGTGTACTAGTAAAAAGAAAGAAAATCCAATATAATATGCTGTGGTTGGCCCTCTTCCGCGTTATTATATCTACCTCTAGCCCGAACCTCACGCTCTGCTCCTAATCTGCAATTTCTAGATAGCTTCAACCAGTGATTGTACTGATACCTTCTAAACTCTCAATTTACCTTGATGATTGAGGAGATTCTGTGAATCTGTGGAATCAGAGATTCATCTTACTGCCTCTGTCAATAATTTCCTTACATGAATGTAATTTTGTGCTCCCTCCGTCTCAAAGTGAGTGTCCTTTTTTTGTTATTTCATGAAAGTTAAGGAATTTACTTTTAGGAAATTTAGGGGCGCATATACATGAATATCCTTAGCCCAATGAGAAATGATAGATGGCAAAGAGTAAATTAGTAACTTCAACAGGAAAAGTACCGTCATTGCGACAATATATTATTTTTAGTTTAGAAGAAACTCTAAATTTTGGAGCGCGAGAGTATTTTATTACGGAGATGATTTAGTTGTGCAACATCATAGATGATGTTGTATTTGGTATTATATTTTTGATAGAAAAATAAATTGTAATAGTAAAAGACAATGATACAATGAGGTGGACCAGAGATCCGCCAAACCATCAAAAGCCCTAGACAGATAGAGACAAAAATTCATTGAAGCTAAAGCAATAAGAAATGCAGCAGCTTTATAATCCCTAGCCAAATCCACTAAAGGCAAGCCTGTAAAAGCTCCAAACTTCGCGCCCAATGAGAGGCCTGAAAGGAAATCTTCTCCAAAAGAACAGAAGATGATAACTCATGGTACGTAACAATCCGGGAATTCCTCTCTATCCAAATATTCTGTTGCAAAGTGAACACTACATAGCTCTACAGGATCCGAGCATCCTGAGTCCTGCCAAAACCCTCGTGTGTGATTAAACACATGTCCTGAAATTTCCGAGGGATACTACAATATTCCCCTTACCACAACAAGGAGCTCCAAAGACGCCACGCCATGCCACGGTGATATATGAACAACTGATCACGAGTCTCACTACTCCTGCAAGACATAGGACACACATCTAGAGATAGCACCTTCCACGCGCACCGCTATTGCCTCCGCTCACTAGTATTCAAGCCGATTAATAGCATTGACCGAGCAAAAGTCTTGTACTTAGGTGAAACCTTGGACTTACAAATGAAATTGTGAAGAGGAAAGTCATAGTGAATCTGAGGTCGAATAAGAGTTTCAAGAGAGACTTGAAGGAGTAAAGACCAGATAATTCTAGAAGCCAAGATCGATGATCAAGATGGTCACAAGGATGCAAGGAAGATGATAGATCAAACAAATTTGTGATGTCGATGGACTCCCGATCAATAATGCTCCTTGGGAAATGGAAATCCCAAGAGAAAAGACCCTCTCCCTAATAGGGCTGCACATGGTTCCTGTGGGGTCAGTTTTTGACAATTTTGGTCAAAATGGAACCCTAACCGAACTATCTGTTTTGCTAGTATATTTAAACTGAAACCAACCCAGAAGTGGTGGAAAACCAAATTGTCTGTTTTGATATTTTCAGTTCGGTTTCGTTGATTGATTGCTAGGTTTGATAAATCAAAAAGAAACAATCGGAGAAGATTGAAGAGCAAGATAAACAAATCCCAGTCTCTCAAGTCATCACAACTGCAAAAAGAAAACAGGACTCCTGCATTATAAATCTAGCCACATCTGATCTATAGGTACTCAATTTAGAGTAAAATCTGAGAATGCCAACATAAACATAAAAAATAAAAAATACAAATTATTGCATTGACAAAAAATCTGTGAGTGGAATATTATTTCTCGTGCTGAATGTTGAAGGAGTTACAGGTTGCGATGTGAGCCTTCTCCTTGCCGATTTATTGGCCGGTGGTCGGTATGCTCTGCTTCTTCGATGAAGTGGAGAGCTTTCTTTGAGGAGAGAGGGAGAACGGTAAGCAGAGAGCAGAATAAAAGTGAGGGGAATGGAAGAAATGGAGAGATAACTGGCGAGTGGGTTAGTTTCTATTCAATTAATACATCACCAGAGGTAGACACCATCACATGCGGGCCTAGGTAATAGTTGAATAGAGAATATATTATGTAAAATTGTTAGTACTCAGGTTCGGGTTCAGTTGCTAAGGATGAATTAAATGACAAATCAAGCACCAAACTGATATCTTGTTTCTGCATATTTTGAAACCAAACCCAACCCAACCCAATTGATTGGTTCAGTTTGAAATTTAACGCTTTTGATTGGTTTGGGTCGGTTTGAGTACAATCCCTAACCAAGGAAGAAGATATGGGAATTGGGAGCATCATGAACTTCCGAAAGATGGACAAACTAGGGAAAGAAGTCTTAAGATGAAATTCCTCCAACCAATGATCTTCCGAAAATCGAAATCTGTCTCCCATCCCAACTACATATCAGGATGAGGACCAAAGGTGATGGCATTTGTGATCATTTGTTATTTATGTGAAATGAAGGCAAAAGAAGTTTTCATGTAGCTGATCAAAATATTGGGGCAAAGAGTGAGTTGAGTTGAGTTTAATGATATTAAATTGTTATATCAGGAATATGTAATTCAAATGTAGGAATGAAGAGTAATGTAGATTTTGTTTTTATTTTATTTTTAAGTAACCTCTCTCTTACCAAATTCATTGCCCTCACCAATATCCATGGCAACCCAAGACCACTAACCCACCCTCAGACCGCCTCTGCTAATCATTTATTCTCCACTGCTTTACACTAGCGACACTAGCTATTCAAACCTTTGAAGTTCTGTATGCTGGTGGTTGATGGTTATACTGGTGGATTCAAAGGAGGGAGTGGGGATTCGGGGTTGAGGAATTAGGTTTGAGTGGTAGGCATGCTATCGACTGGGCGTGACCGACAGCTGGAAGCTCTTGGGTTATCGTGTGTAGGTATTGGTTTGTGGTTGTGGAAGCATGGAACTGCCGAAGAATTCGGTTCCCGAAAATCATTCCCAGTCTCTCTCTCTCTCTCTCTCTCTCTCTCTCTCTCTCTCTCTTCAGATGTGCCTCTCCACTATTCACCGATCTCTATGAAATAGTGCTCGGCAGGAGTTTGAAAATCACATCCCTGACTTTCTCCCTTCCTGCTTGAACGTAGCATCTCCAATCCTGTCTGGTAGAGGATGTTTCTGCCTGTGTTGCTGATTTCTTCTGTAGCCAATGCAAATGTCAGCACTGTGATGTACACTGGCGGTTCATGCACTGCCATTATGATTGTAGATTTGTTGAGTCTAAGGTGCCCGTAAGGACAATATTGGAGGGCTAGGGGAAGTCATTTGTATTGATTATGGAGAATGAGAGCTTCTGTAGTGTCTCAGCCATTTTCTTGCTCCAGCAGTTAGGGGGAGGGTAGATATTAATATTATATATACATCCATACACATAAATATATAATCCTCGCTCCACCAGTCCCCCCCCAAAAAGTATTCCCACTGTACAATTTACATATTTTAAGCATGCAGCTTTACATAATTGTACCATTTTGAAAAGTGTACGGAAATTTTGTCGTTTTTAGAAATGGGAAGATTATTTTTGGACAAACAAAGGTGGAAGGATTTTTGGGTCACAGGGAGTGTTACTTTCTTACTATATCCTTAAAGAAGTCTGATGTACTTCCTGGACTTGCAGTCCAGTTGAAGTCCCAATATCAGTTGCTACTACCAATCTCATTCTTGTTGGATTCGTTGAGGTTGCATGTGGTTTCATGTTGCAGGCTTGTAGCTTTTACTTATCTCATGAGCTAATCTACTGCCGCAATTCAAGGAATTCCGTAGTCAAATCATTTTTCAATTCACTTTGTGTATTTGAAAACATGAGTTTCGAAAAAGTGCTAAGCTTCTATCTCATTTCTTTGTACAGGTCTTTACAGCTGCTGCGGCAGATGAAAGGAAGAACATTGTCTTGTTGGCATTCGAGACAATGGAGAAAATAGTACGAGAGTACTTCCCTTACATCACTGAGATCGAGACCGGAACCTTTACTGATTGTGTTAGATGCCTCATCACCTTCACAAATAGTCGATTTAACAGTGATGTCAGCCTCAATGCCATTGCATTCCTCCGGTTCTGTGCTGTCAAACTTGCTGATGGAGGGCTTGTTTGCAATGAAAATGATGGTGATTCATGCATTCCAGTTGTAAATGATGGTGCTTCAGATGGACATATGTTAATGGATAAAGATGATATTGCATCCTTTTGGATTCCTTTGCTGAGAGGTAACATGCTTTAAGCTCTACATTTCTTGCAAAATCCAAAAAGCAGCTAAAGTATCATCTCTTGTCTAGTGAAACTGTTGAGGCTTGGTATACATTTTGGGACCCTGTTTCAAACAACTTAAATATCTATATGAATTGGTTACCTAACATGGTAACAAAGCTTACTTGTGCAAGAACATAGGTTCGAATTGTACGATTGCATTTGTTTTCTAGTATTCTCTGTCCACAAGCTGGCCCCTGTTTACATTTTATGGGTCACCTAGTTATGGACATAGTTTTGTATTTAAGTATGCTTTGTAATGGTTGCATATGAGGGCTAATGTTAAGATTTATATACATTGTTCAGCCCTTACTCTAACAACTTTAAGCTTATATGATTTGGTTCCTTAACCGAAACTGACATATTTCCTTGACTTTCATTTTCCTTTGGCAATTGGAAACCCCCAAAATAAGGTTGTTGAAAAGCAAAAATCCTATTTTCTTTCTGACAGCACCATCTTTATGTTGTCATCCGACACAGCGCTAGTTTACGTAAAATTCCCCTCCCTGGATTTGAGAAAATAATGAAATAGATGCGAGATTTCCATGAAATGGGCATTGAAAGATTACTATTAAACTTTCTTGATTACAGATGGTCCCGTAATGATGCATTTTGGCATCTATAAGTATTGTTTCAGTCCGTAGTACTCCTCCCAGCCATGATCCTCATTCCACGACAAATATGATGTGTATTGTA
The DNA here is from genome assembly GCA_025631175.1 of Iris virginica. NCBI lineage: Eukaryota > Viridiplantae > Streptophyta > Magnoliopsida > Asparagales > Iridaceae > Iris > Iris virginica. Next base: position 2,860 of record JAOTQG010179941.1, on the reverse strand, counting down.
CAGTATTAACAAATAGGAGACATAACTTGTTATGCAAATGCTATTTCAGGATTGTCGATGCTGACAGCAGATCCTAGGTCAGCTATCAGAAAGAGTGCTCTGGAAGTGTTATTCAATATTTTAAAGGATCATGGTCACCTATTCTCTCGATCATTTTGGAACACAATAATCAGCTCAGTAATTTGTCCCATATTCAAATTTGTGTGTGCCAATAAAGAAGCTGAAATGGACAATGGTCACTCTTTACCAGCTTCCATGTCTCCTCATCCTGAAGGAAGTAACTGGGATTCTGAAACTTCTGCCGTGGCAGCTCAATGTCTAGTTGACTTATTTGTGAATTTTTTCAATGTGATGAGGTCTCAACTAGCTCTACTAGTTTCCATATTAGCTGGTTTCATAAAAAGTCCTGGTCAAGGTTTTGCGAGCACAGGAGTAGCAGCATTGATGCGTTTGGTTGGTGACTTGGGGGACAGATTATCGGAAGATGAATGGGCTGGCATATTTCTTTCTCTGAAAGAGGCAGCTGCTTCCACTGTGCCTAGTTTTTGGAAGCTTGTGAGGATCATGGATGGCATTGATATGCCTGATGTTAGTCAATCCTATAATGATGGGGAAATGTTATCTCATAATGATTATAGCAATGAAGATTCTGAGGATGACAACTTGCAAACTGCAGCATACATCGTTTCAAGAATGAAAAGTCATATATCCACACAGCTACTCGTTATACAGGTTCTTTCTACTCTGCCGTACTGCCCATCTCTAAATAATAGAAGAACAATAACAAATACTACTGTACTAATAAAATGTAAATTCACTTTTCTTACTTAGGAATTTATGCTTATTAACATGTGTATCCAGCCAGTGGACTCAGCAGCATCCTATTTATGCTCTGCTATGTCTTGACCACTATGGTTTTATTATTCCTGGTTCATTACGTTTTGCTTCTATAATGCTGCTCTTTAGTTTTGTTTGTACCTGTTGTCTCTCTCCCCGATCATTTCTACTCTATACTGCTGTAACTGAACCTTCCCGAAGCCCCTCTCTTTGTCTGTGAGTAAACTCTTCCTCTACAAGCACACATAGGATTTCTTGCCTCTCATTCATTCTTGGATTCCAGCAGCTGCTTTAGCCACTGGAACTGGCCCCTGTTTTCTTCTTTCATCTGTTTCCTTTCCCCTCATCTCATTGTCCTCAAAACCTTTTCTCCTTCCAGCGAACCTTAGCTGTCAACCTTTCAAAACCCTATTGGGTCATAGGAATAGTACAAATCTTCTCATAGGGACTTTGTTCTGAGTTTCTGCGAGTTCTAATTTTTGGAAAAACATGCACAGCGTTGGCTTGTCGTACGCGAGGATGTACTTAAATAATAAAAAATCATGTTGTTATAACAGCATATGACCTCAGATGCACTCAAAGGTGAAGATCAAGCATTTAGGAATTAAGACAATTCTCATCCATTATACTTTCAAGGACTAGTATAGTTTACTATATTTAAGTTTCATTTGCACTTGTAGGTGCCGTTTGTTTGAGCTTAATGAACATCTGGAAAGGGGTTTTGTGTAAATCAATCAGATAACTTAGAAATTAGACTGTTTGGTAATTTTTTTATTTAAGATCTAAACCAATCTGCTTTAAAACTAAAGCTGAATAGTTAAGACCTACATCTTAAACATCTTTTGGACATTTTTATCCCGTTAAAAAATGTTTAAATTTATTACCTTTTCTTTGTTTTTTTCTTTATACATTTAATTTAATAATTTAAAATAAATTTTAAGTTTTGAAATTTAAAATCTTAAACTTAATTTCAATAAAATTTTGAGTTTTTTAAAATCATATTTTCAATTATGCGTCACTTATATATACAACAATGAATTATTTTGAGTTCGTATGTATAAAATTAAAATCAAATGGAATTATATTTTTATTTTATATGGATCAACTAATACTACTTTTTTATTCTACTATTTTGTTCTAATGATTTTCTTTTTATTCGTAAATTTATTCTTTTTCTATTCTAGCTATAATTTTTTCTAACTTTAAATGTAACAATTAAATAATTGTAACATAATGCCTCATCTAAAATATAGTAAATATATATCAAATAATAATATGAATACTAAATTAGACTTAAATTAAGGACAAAGGTAATACACAATTAAGTTGCTATACGAAAATCATTAGGTTAATATCGATAATAAATTTAATATTCATAATAAATATATTATTTTTATTTATTTTATAAGCAAGCGATTTAGAATGAAAATATATTTATATTGCTTTCAGCAATTATAAACAACAAACAACCTCTATGAGAGGGTTAAAATGGACAATAGATAATTTCAGACGATTCATTAAGTTCGGTAACCAAACAGTTACTGATTCAGTTTTCAGATACTAACTCTTAATTTTTCAGACACATTCAGACTTGTTTCTAGTGGTACCTATACGGATGGCTGAATCATGTGCACATTACTTCTGGATGAGTAGATGATATGTTCTCTGTCCCCTCAAACCTCTAATGTTTAAGTTTCATTTGTACTTTTTTACTCTTGGCCTCTTCACAGAACTCTAGTGGTACCTATAGGTCCTATACCAATGGCTAAACCAAGTACACATTACTTCTGGATCAGTAGATGATATGTTCTCCTTCCCCTCAAACGTTTAATTTTTGCCTCCCCATCCCATCCTCGTACCAATTTGATGCCCTATTTTACAATGAGAAACTATAGAGGGAAAGAGGTTAGGTTTTGCAACCTCTGCTGTTATAAATACATTTAGGGTCATTTTATGGCTCTTGATGAGAATTCCTGAGTAGATTAGTTTACTTATATATATATTTATATATATTGGGGGGGGG
>JAOTQG010179830.1:6218-16977 GCA_025631175.1 Iris virginica | reverse complement strand
TTTGATTTAATTTTTGTACATTGGTGACTAAATATGAAAAACACGTATAGTTCAGTGATTTTTGATGTAGTTTTGCCAAGATTTTATTAGCAAACCTATTTCAGGAGTATCCTAACAAGCGAGCATTGGACCAAAATACCTCCGTTTTTTTATAAGAAATTGAATTTATAGAATTACGAATGGGCAAAATTGTCTTTCACATTTGCATATTCAATTCTCCCACGTTTATATCTTTAATATGCCTTTGCATTCATTAATTAAAGTATATTAGAATTAAATGTCCACATTGGGTAAAAGACAATCTTGCCCCTAAGCGCACTTACTTCATTATTGAAAAATGGATATTGTAGTCCCAGGAAAATGGATGAGTTGTTAAGATACATTATAACACCCCACATTCCCACAACGGGGAGATGAGGGAATTCCGTGTGGTTTATACGAAGCCTCTCCCTACCCGCCTAGCATCAAATCATCCATAGAGTTTTGGGTCGCCTGTGAAGGGTCGTTGATACAAGATGCGACGCTAGGTGTGGGCCAGAAGGCGGGCTAGGTAGCATAATTATTTTAGAGACTTGATTTATTTTCCTTCTGTTATGGGTTACTTAAATGTTAATGTATTACTTTATTTTTATTTAATTTTTTGAGGATAAAAGAAGAATATCATTGATAGAGAAAATCCTAGCCTAAAGAGAAAATCGCTTAGTGATCTTCTCCCACATCAATGAAAGCGATAACTCTAGATTTAGAAAATTCGAGAGTTTCTCTCGATCCAATTATTTCACAACAGACTAAAAATAGCACAACCCCACAGCACAAACATTTCCAAATGACCAAAACCCAAATGATTAATCATACAGAACTCTTCCACACCACGAGGCGCAATACAAATCTCACCGTGTTAGTGTACCCCTACCAACATGACCCAAAGACTTCGAGCAATAGAGCAATGCATAAACAAATACTTGTGACACTCACTAGTCCCCATACACATAACGCACACATCTGGAGAGACATACATCTTCAAATGTCTCCTCTGCCACTAATCATTAGTATTCAAACGATCAAAGACCAATGACCAAGCAAAGACTATATATTTAAACAGAACTTTGGATTCCAAATGAAATGGTGAAGAGGAAAGTCAAACTGCATATGTGGGCAAAGAATTTTAGTGAACTTTCCGACTATTTGTTGCACAAGAAAAAAAAACAACAAAGGAGGGGGGGAGGGCAACTCTTATGCCCTTCTAATAATCTACATTACCAAATACACCCTTTAGACTTATGCACATAACTTGCATGTGATAAGATTTCATCCCTGTTTTTAAAAAAAGTAGATGGCATGACCGCTTGAAGGGGTATTGAAAAGTTTGTATAACAATGCTTTGTGATTGATTATATGGGGACAAACTTGACCAAATAGTAAAACGGAAGGGATTCTAGTGTTGTTAGCCCTATCACATAGCACATAGCACAAAGCTAAAGTTGGAATCTCATATGTTGGTTCAAGAGAGGTTTTATGTTATTTAGAGTATAGTGGAATTCGAGAGATACTTGCCTTGGCCGTGGTCCTCGCCTGAAAGCAACAAAACAAAATTTCTCATCTTCAAAACCACGTAGAGACTCCCCCTTGGACCTCTACAAAACAATACCAAAAAATCGCGGACAACGACATCATATAACAAGTAGATTGGCCACATGAAACACTTTTTTGTTTTTAATTTTTTTGGTATTGATCTTTAAACTAGTTCTATTATCTTATTTAGATAGTAAACTTGGTTTATGAATAAACCTTGTGTGCTCGCTGGGATGTCGTCCTCTCCAAGCGCTGGACAAAATGACAATATTTTCCAGTCTTATCCAATGGACAAGCACCATCATGCGGACACTGCGATGGCAAGACTATATAACCAAGGCATCGCAGTTATGGGATTATCTGAATGAAAGGTAATCAGAGGAAGCTATATAACTCACTGGGGCAACTATATGTGCACCAACTTTCTCCGTAATCAAATCATTGGAAATTTTTTCTGATGCAGCCTCTAATTTGCGGCATTTCTAGAAAGTCACAAAAACAACTATAGATTAGATTGGAAGAAAACACAGCCATCATGAACTGAAGCAGAGAATGCACGCAAAATGAACTCCAACCGAAAGTGATCTTACCCTTTTCTCCATCCAAAGAATATGAGATCGTAATTGAGATATAATATTAGCTCCATGTGGTGTTCCAGGTTCAACCAAAACCTGCTCCACAATTGGTAATTCCAGAAAGTATATTAAATGTTGTGTCAAAATTTATATGTACAAACACCAAACCAGACCTACTAGAAAAGAGCAGCAGTTTCTAAGAAACATTAGATAAAAACAAATGATTAAGCATTTTTCCGATGATAGACAAGCCTGATTATTTTATAATCCAGCGTGCAGAAAAAACAGTCAATGAAAAACTAAAAAAGAACAAAATGCAGTTTGTATTCCAATATAGCATGTTTAAAGCAAAGCAATCTTAGACTATCATATATCAACACAATACGGCGAACGGGTCAATGCTTAGCAAATGCTAGTATTCAGAAAGTTCAATCTCGAGGATATTCAATGAAAACAAGAGGCATCTTGGGTTCTACTGACCCCTGTAACAACCCTTGGTCGACATAAAGTTGGCATTAATTGCTTTTTCTTTTTCTCACTTCATGATGGTGGTGATGATTTTACATCAATAATGATATCAAATATTAATTTTTTGTATCAAATAATTTAAATAATTGGCATCTGATATCCAAAATAGTATAAGAGGGTCGGTGCCTTTTATTTTATTTTAGGTCATTTTATGGAGGGAGAGGTGTTGAGTATGCATCATTTTTCCGATATTTTAATCAATGTACATGTTACTAAATATAATATGATCAAATCACCCCCCCCCTCCCCCATTTCTTTTACAGTTATTCTAACAATGATTGTCCTGAAAATACAGTTCTGCTAGAAGGTTAGGGTTTTATGAATTGAAAAGAATCCAGTATCTCCGAATCGATCCACTCTTTTGTAGTTAAATAGTCACATGGCGTCTCGTAATCCCAGGAATCCCAGCATAGATAAATCCTGCATACCATCCTTTCACTATCATGAACTATTACAGCATTAAATGTCTATTTTCCCGGTCATCAGCATAATTATAGTAAGAACACCTATGCCAACCATCCATCCCCCCCCCCCCCAACACCACAAACAGCCACTGCATATTCAAAAAGAAATCCTTTGTACAATTTGCCTTCTGTCAGTTAGTTTATAAAGCATATGTAGCCAGAGGAACCAAAAAAATGAACATAGAGATGCAGTTGAAAAAGTATACAGAAAAGAAATGTATGCAAAACCATGATTAGAACATTAATGAGAAAAATATGGCCGGTGAGCAATGGGTACCATTGCATACATCCCAAATAGTCCCCACATAAGCATGCACAACGTGAAACATGAAATTCATCCATGGGCTTAAAAGTTTACCAAAACATCTTGTGTAAGATCCCAAAGCTGGCGCACAATAGTAAATCTGTCTTTCAGTGATGGTATCTCTCCAAGCACATAGGACTACACAGTAGTTAAAAGCAGAAACTTAGTTTTCGCAAGTAGTATATATACTTCTTAGATTAAGTACTAACTTGAATCTCCAGGCATAAGGCGTTGCCATTATGCAGGAGCAGAGCATAAGAATACAAGTAAGGGATTGGCAAATTCAAAGTGTAAGCTTACAGCAATGACAAGATCGTGCTTTCTTTCAGACTTAGTGATATTTTTAGTTAGCGATATAATGCTGTCGTAGCTGTGAATAAGTGGCAAATTCTTCTGATCTGCATTAAGAAGATAGATATAAAAAAAATCACTTGAACACACAACTCCTCTCTTCTGTTAATTTATGGGAAATGGGATAAAGTTGTGCAAAGGATATAATATGAAACAATGTTGCTTAAAGAATTGTTATTTATACTGTTTTATGAAGAAAATTTGGGATAACAGTCTCCACAAATTAGTAATATTAATATAACAAATGTGACAAAAATGATAAAAATCAGTTAATTGTGCTATATAGAGCATACAACCTTTGAATGATTGAGCACCTTCAAGGACTTCTGTATCTCCTATGATTGCCTCTACAACCTGTCTGAATGTCTACTCTAGTTCAAAGTGTACTGAGCAGGAAGTAACCCAAGTTCGTTTTCTTTTTCTTCTTTTTTTTTTTTTTATAAACGAAGAAATTATATTATAAGAAAGAAAGAGAGATTACAAAAAGAGGCAGAGAAGGAATCCGCAAACAGCTACACAAACATAAAGAAAAAGAAAACTAGACAGAAACAAAACATCTAAAGACAAACTGCTCCCATCCTAGCCAATCACAAATGGGCAATCCCTGGAAAGTTCCCAGACTCCTGCCCAAAGAGAAGCCTGAAAAGATATCTTTTCCCTAAAGAAGAGAAAAAGGGAACTCTTTGCTTCGCAATGCACAAATGAGCATTACGTTCAATTTTTATACTCCACAATAGACTAAAAAAAGTGCATCCCCACCGAACTACAGCATCCTCCTTATAACTTATAACTGGAACCAGGCTCCTCCCGGACCTCCCCTCACCACAAACAAAGCACCCATAATCGCCAAGCAACAGGACACTGCAAAAAGAGGTCATCGTGTGTCTCGTTGTTGCCCATGCACATAACACAAATCATTGGAGATAAGGCATTGTTCGGCTGCCACTGCTGTAGCCAATCATTGGCCGTCAGCCCCTTAAGAATCACAGGCCAAGCAAAGACCTAATACTTAAATGGGACCTTGGACTTCCAAATGAATTAATAGAAAAGGAGCTCAGGCTGAATTGGAGGATGAATGAGAATACTCGTGAAGGATTTGGATGCAAAAGTACCCAAATCCTCTGAACTGAAGACTTGTATGCTCCGATGGACGAAAAGAAAAAAGTTGGAGGAATAACTTAGTAATAGCCCATGAATCTCTATCACGATTTCTATATTATTTTTATGATGTCTCACCATTGCTATTGTGATTTTCTAGTGAAAGACGATATACAGAAAAGCGGCACATTTACAATTACGCAAAATTTTTGTCTAAATTGACTGAATTTGATTGGAGTTATTCACTTATCTAGGAATAGGGTATGAAATCAGGAATGGCAAGAATACAAGAATAGGTTGTAATTGAGCAATAAAGATGTTTGTAAAATCTCCACTTGACTTTGGCCTCCAACGAAATATTTTACTGTAGTAAAGAGCCATTTTCTTTTATAACTCAATTCCTTTGTCACCTTTTTATTTGCATTAGTGTAGGGACCTTTTTATTTGCATTAGTGTAGGGGAGGTGCTGTATATTGCTGGAAGCTCTTCACGGAAAAATGCTATTATGCATCATCCGTCCTGCTTGTTTTCTCTATGTTTTATTTACCTACTCTATGAATACAGCGCCGCATGCAATTCAAGCTAATGATAATGGAGGTGCACATGTCAGGATTTAAATTTTCTCCAACGATACTCTTATGCTGCTGTGACTATAAATAGAAGAAATTGGATCTCGGCAACTAAAGAGAAGAACCGAGAGTATTTGAGAAAGTTTTGATAGCTCAAACCTTCATTTTTAAATCTGCTCTTCTGAGAGACATTTGTAGTTAGGAAATTATGTACCAAAGTGGGAGTGAAGTCGCTGCGAAGACTGGATTTTAAGAGGTTTGACTTGAGCCTGGAAAAAGTTGGGTTTGGGTTCTCAAGCAACGGCTTGGGCAGTGGATGTAGGCCTAGGGTCTAGAACGCCGAAGCACGATAAATCTCTGGATTTGATTCTCTCTCCTCGTTATGAGGAGCTTCCCTAATTAAATTTAATTACTCCCCTAAGATTCCCATTAACATAGGATTTACTAGATCCCATTCACAACTTAGTATTATTAGTTTAATATAGTTGCATATCGAGAAAACTCTTAAGACTTAGATCCCTAGCGTATAAGGCAACATTAGGCAGCACTAGAAACCTTGATGATTCCACACTAGCCTTAACTCCAGCAAGTGACCAGCAGACTTTGCTTGTCCCACGTGGATTCCCGCTTAAATATGTCAGTTAGTTTGAACTTAAATCTGTTAGACTAAGATATTTAATAGGAACCATAAGTCAAAAGGTATATGACTTTATTAGTGGTCCAGGCCACATAATAATGGCATATCACATGGTCCCTTTCTGCCTAACTCTAATCTTAGTACTAATAAGCATACTTTTAGAGACACATACCTACCACATTCCTCTTTGAGCATTATTTGCAGGAAAAGCGGAAAAAGCAAGCAACAAGGACTGCTTCCTGCAGAAAAGTTGGATGTACCATCCATGCATTAAATCCCAAGTATCAACTTTTCAAGCTTCTCTCTCCAGAATATTCAACGGGCAAAAGGACTTCCCCCTCTATAAAGGGAAGACATCTTGTTACGAGGAAATCTTTTTGGCCAAAGCTTTCATTCATATTATCAAGAGAGAAAAGAGAACTCAAGCCTTGAAGAAAAATATTCACTACCAGAATATTATTCTCTTCATCTTGTATTATCATAGTGTTGTTTGTAAACTGACTTAAGAGCCAATCCTTGATATTATTCTCTAAAGCTCAAGTCAGATTAGAGTGTTAGAATTTCTTAGGATATTTTCTTTTATACACTCGAACATTGGTCACTTAGGGTTAATTAGTTAGATACATTTTATCGATAATCTGTGGCAATCATTAATAAAATCTATCCTAGACTTAGCAAATCCAGGGGTGACCTCCCTGATAGAGGACGTAACGGTTCTTTAACACCGTGAATGCGTGCTTTAATTTGCTTACTAACTTTGTTGTTTGTCTCCATTTACAAAACCTTGTTGTTTTACAAAACCTTGCTGTTTCCTTACTTAAAACGTTTACTAAAGGGTTTTTATACTAAAACTTATTGTCTATATTATTTCAATGCACCATAAGGACGGTAATTTTGCTAAAGTTTTTTAAAGAAATTTTAAAAGGCTATTCACCCCCTCTAGCCTTATTTGTGCTAATGACGGACCAACACTCCTTTTGACGTTACAACTCTTCTGCTTATTTAAATTCTAGATATTTGATTATTTGCACATATTTGTTTAGTTGTGGAATTATTAATTTTCTTGGAGCAGATTCTTACAAATCTGTTTCTGATTAGTGATTATTTGTTTCTTTTTGACAGAACAGTTAGAGGGATGCCTCATAGCTAGTAAGTCTCCTCTCAACTCATCTAGAAATATGGATGGTAAGCAGCATATCTAAAATACCCATCATCTTATCTGTCTCATGACAAAAAACGGGACGGTCACGAATCGTTCGAGGTTGCTGTTACCTCAACTTCTGAAGTCACAAATCCAGGTAATAATGGTATTCTAGAAAACGCTCACGTGACTGGACACAAACTGAACGGAAATAATTCCATCCAATGGCCTCAATATGTTATAATGTTTTTCTGTGGCAAAGGAAAAGATGATTATCTCACGCAATATGAAGCAGCTGACTAGCTTTCTATCCTTGGTTCAGAAGGTGTTGCCTCGTTCCCAGAGATTGGCGATTAGTAATGAACCTAAGCTCGCATTGGACGATTTTGTCAAGGCCCAAACCGATGAAGATCCAAAATACAAGGTATGGAAAGCTGAGAACTCATTAACTCCATGAACCTTGAAAGTGGATACAATTTCTTGTTCTATGGAACCGTGACGCAGATATGGGATGCTGCAGGAAACGTACTCCGACAATGAAAGCACATTTCAGGAATTATGACAAGGAGAATCATCCATCACTCAATAGTTCAACACCCTTACTCTATTATGCCTCAACTAGACTTGTTCAAGAATCACAAGTGGGCATGTCCTCAAGCTGGTATTAGATATAAAGAAATCGTTGAAGGAAAACTCAATTCAGGTTCTTTTGGGCCTCAACAAGAATCTTGATGAAGTTCATTCATGGTCGAGTATTGGGAATGGAACCTCTTCCATCCATACGATACAAAGTTTGAAGAGAAGAAAGTAGAAGAGAGGTGATGCGTGGAGGAAGTATCACAAGTAGCTGTAATGAGTCATATGCCCTTACTGCTCGGGGAGATCAATGGCAAAACAGTCACCATCCGGATGATGAGCGGCACGACTAAGGATGATAATGGCGAACTGTTGCAGATTGGGAGTTTGATAGACCAAAAGACGCCCACCATTCAGCTCTTAAGTTTTGAATTAAATTAGTTTTGGTCAACAATCACTCACTATAGTCTTACCAAATACGCCCTCAACTCTCTAATAAAGTGCTATCTCCACAATGATTTTATTATGCATATCAGCACTAGCCTCTCAATGCACTCATACAAAACGTCAAAAACATATGCATCCCCTTGATGTTTTCATTATTGTAAAAGCATTCCGGATTCAAAAAGTATCCAGCTGTGGCAGATGTAACTAGACACTCCACCGTGCATCTATATTTCAAAAATCTCTTTGTACATGGAATCATTGTTAAAACACTTAGGATGGAGTCAGGAAGTCAACTTTTGATGATATGATATAATATTTTGTAATAATTAAAGTGAAAAAGTAAGAGAGAGATAGAGAGAAATTGATGAGATCCGTAAAAAATCAAAAATCATGATAAATCGACTTGGAGACTCAATCCTTAGCAATTGTTTCCTTGGCCTCGTAAACGTATCACATGGCTAGCCTTCTTTCACCATCAAAACAATTTATAAGTCCACAAGTCACCCGAAGGGCAAAGAAGATATGTTTCCAGAATCAAGCATGAGAATAATCTCCTTAGCTTGTTTACCGGCCGACTCTTTTGCACACTTACTTTGCTCCGATCTTCGGAGATGAATTTTGATCTCAAGTTGGCTTTCAACGAATAAAGCCTCAAAAATGTGATCATTGTTGTAGCAAATCGAGTGTTTGCCGACCTAAGTATCTTTTTGTTAGTGAACTACTTCATCATGTTCACTACCCCAGGCGATTATAAATGAAAGCAATCAATTTCAAGGCATGAAGGAGAGTTTTCTTCAAACATGGCTTGTTATAAGTATCTTCAAGCATCAATTTCAAGCGATGTGTTGTTCATGATGTCCAATAGAGGTTAGAATACTTGCCATAAATAAGTCACTTGTTGAAGCAAAGAAAAAAATACTTTCATCTTAAATCAAACTAAAGAGCCTACACTCTACATTGAAATACGATTGTTATATCCTTTAATAATATTTAACCCAAATACTTGTCAGTGTATCGTTCGATGCACTATTCATAACAACTTGCACAACATTTTCTTTGCTAATTAAGAAGAAGCTCAAACATTTTTCTCCCGAGTTTTAAATACTCTGAACCATTAACTGATTCAATGATATGCTACATTTTGGAGAATTCACCCAAAAGTTGATCAATGTCCTCGCCCGCTTGTCCTTCCATCCATCACACATTATAAAAGACCCGGTCTTTGACCACTTTTGTCACTTCTGAAGGAACCCTCAACTTTCATGAGGTAGGGTTCCCTTGTTTAAACAAGAAGTGGAAAATGTTGACGAAACACAAACAAGATTGGTCAATGACCGGGTCTTCTATAATGTGTAATGGATGAAAGCACAACGGGGAGAGGACTAAGATAGCATGTTCGTTAAATCAAGTTGGTGGTTCAGAGTAATCAAAAACCGATGAGAAAGTTTTTGAGCTTCTTAGTAAGAAGGTAGAGATGTTTGGCATAGAAAATGTTGTGCAAGTTGTCACGAATAGCGCTTCGAACAACAACCTGGCCGCTAAGTATTTGAGTTAGATATTGTTCAAGATTTAGCAATCGTATTTTAGTGTAATGTATAGATTGTTTAGTTTGATTTAACACGAACGTAATTCTTTCTCTACTTCATCACGTGACTTATTGATGGCAAGTATCCTAACTTCTAGTGGACACCATATGCGGCACACTGCTTGGGTGACGCTTGAAAATATTTACAACAAGCCGATTTTAAAGAAAACACGCCATTAAATGCTTTTATTTATAGTCAACCCGGGGTAATGAACATGTTTGGGGTAACGTACATATTGAGGAAGCTCACTAACAAAGAGATACTTAGGCTGGCAAAAACTCGATTTGCTACACCATCACACTGTCGAAGCTTTATTCATCGAAAGTCAACTTGAGGTCAAAGTTAGGAGCAAAGTAAGCGGGCGAAAGAGTCGGCTAGTAAACAAGCTAAGGAGATTATTCTCGGTCCTTTATTCAGGAAATATATCTTCGTTGCCTTAAGGTGACTTGTACACTTATTAAAATCCTTCGGATCATTCATGGTATGGTAAGGTCTGTCATGGGATACATTTACGAGGCTACGGACATAGATAAGGAAACGATTGCTAAGCATTTAAGCTACAAAAAGATTTTTGAAATAATATATGCACGGTTTTACATGCAGCTGCATACTTTATCCAAAATTCTTTTACAAGAATGAAAACATTAAGGGAAATGCAGAAGTTGTTGATGGTTCGTATGAGTGCATTGAGAGGCTTGTACGGATGATGCTATGCACGATAAAATAATTCGGGAAACAACACTTTATAAGAGAGATGAGGGCCTCTTCTGTAAGACTTGGGTCATTAGACAAAGGGATACAAAAGCACCAAGTTAGGAAACTCGATTCAGTTGCATCTAAATAACTTCTACTTTACTTGGTGATTGTTGACGAAAACTAATTTAATGTCAAGTTGAGAGGTGGACTGCTGT
>JAOTQG010179719.1:0-16982 GCA_025631175.1 Iris virginica | reverse complement strand
CCGATCCTTAAGCTTTGGAATTCTCTTAATTTTCTCATTCTTAAAGATCTTAATAGCCTTCCCTTTCTTATTGCGCCCGAGAATTTCACAGTAGATTAACCAAAGAACAAATCAGAGAAGTAATTTTGCCATCCCATTCAAATTAGGAGTCCTCCCTCCTTATAGTGTTTACAACAAACGTAACTACCAATTCACACATTACAACCTTGAACTATTCATTATTACAAAGTAGTCCTTGAACTATCACAACACATTAGACCACACTATCATCCCCCCTCGAGCCGAGGAGGGAACACATTTAGCTTGGACAACAAATAGGACATATGAGGAGCAGGCAGAGCCTTGGTCAAGAAGTAAGCCAGCTGCTCAGAGGATGAAACATGATGAGTGGTAATGAGACCACTGTGCCGCCTTTCTCTCACAAGATGGCAATCCACCTCTATATGTTTGGTCCTCTCATGATAAACCGGATTGGAGGCAATGTGGAGGGCAGCTTTGTTATCACAAAACAAAGGCTCGGGTGTAACGGAAGAAAGCCCAAAATCCTTGAGCAGAGCAAGCAACCAAGACAACTCACAACAAGCATTGGCCATGGACCTGTACTCATATAGGACTTGGAGATAGTGGTTTGTTTCTTCACTTTCCAGGAATCAAGAACACCTCCTAATAGCACACAATAACTAGAAATAGACCTCCTAGTGGTGGGGCAAGCAGCCCAGTCTGGATCACAATAAACCTGCAGCCCAAGAGAAGAGTCTGATGGAAAAAATAACCCCTAACCAATGGAACCTTTGAGGTTCTTAACCAACCTAATAGCAGCCTCATAATGTGGAACCCTTGGAGAAGCCAAAAACGGACTTAAAATATGCACAGAATAACAAATATCTGGCCTTGTGACAGACAGATAAATCAACCTACCAATCAACCTCCTATAGATAGAAGGATCTGAAAAAGAGTCACCTCTATCGGCAGTAAGACCATGATTATGCTCTATAGGGATCTTGGATGGCTTACAACCAGTCACACCGCAGTCAGCCAAGATCTCAGGAGTGTATTTCTTCTGATGAAGGCCAATGCCTGAACTGGACCTAGTAACTTCCAGGCCCAAGAAGTACCTCAATTTACCAAGGTCCTTGAGCTTAAAATGAGAGCTAAGATAGACCTTAACAGCATCAATGAATACAGTAGAAGAGCCAATGATAATCATGTCATCCACATATACCAACAAAGCCACAAAATCATTGGAAGTAGAAGTGAATGTAAAAAGAGAGTGATCATTAGTGGACTGAACAAAACCATAAGTGTAAAGAACAGATGAAAGCTTAGAAAACCATTGCCTAGGAGCCTATTTTAAGCCATACAGGGATTTCTTAAGCCAGCAAACCAAAGGAGAACCATCTGAGGATGAAACAGATGGAATGTAACCAGGAGGAAGTCTCATATATACCTCCCCATCCAAGTCACCATGTAGAAAAGCATCGGTGACATCAAGCTGCTGTAAAGACCAATTTTTAGAAGCTGCAATGGCCAAAAATACCCTATCAGTAGACATCTTTGCAACAGGAGCAAAGATTTCAGAATAGTCAATCCCTTCAGTTTGTGTTCTTCCATCAGCAACCAATCTAGACTTATATCTATCCAAAGTCCCATCAACAGTGAGTTTAACCCTGTAAATCCAATGACAACCCACCAACTTCTTACCAGGAGGCAAAGGGACTACATCCCATGTACAATTGGATTCAAGAGCAGCAACCTCCTCTTGCGTGGACTCACACCACAATGGATCCTTAACAGCCCGAGCATAGGACTTAGGTTCAAAATAAGATTGAGCAGAACATATGTATTACAGGATACTCAGTGGAGAAGGAGACTGCATGAGAAGCAATAGAAGAGGGAAGACCAACAAAGTCTTTAAACCTAGAAGGCAAAACCCTAGGCCTAGAAGGTCGAGGAATAGGAATAACAGAACTATCAGGAGAAGAGGAAGAACTAACAGAACTATCAGAAGAAGATGAAGAAGGAGAAGAGACAGAACTATTAGAAGGACTAATAGGAGAAGACTCAAAGTCTGAAGAAACACATGAAGGAGAATCAAGTGAGGAAAACATTGGATATGAGCAGGAAGGATTAGCAAGAGAAGCCTCTTTGAAAGGGAAAACATCCTCATAGAAGTGAACATCCCTGTTTAAGAAGATCTTATGAGTACCAAGATCATATACCTTGTAGGCCTTTTTACCATAAGGATAACCCAAAAATATACACTTGACTGCCTGGCAGAAAATTTCTCCCTATGAGAAGAAAGAGAAGAAGCAAAACAAAGACATCCAAATGTTCTAAGATAAAGATAGGAAGGAGCCGTGCCCAGCAAAGCCTCAAAAGTAGAGATATTGTTAAGTGCAGAAGAGGGAAATCTGTTCAAGAGATAAGTAGCTGTTAAGACACATTCACCCCAAAATTTGATAGGAAGATTAGCCTGAAACCTCAAAGCCCCGGCTAACCCAAGAATATGTCTATGCTTCCTCTCAACCCTACCATTTTGTTGAGGAGTCTCTACACATGAACTCTATTGTTCAATCCCCAAAGGAAGCAAGATAGAAGCAATAGAACCATTAAAAAATTCACTGCCATTATCAGACCTTATTTGTTTAACCACACTATCAGCGCCTTCACAACTTCTCTATATTGAGTGATTCCAACCCTAGCTAGATTGAATTTTGGATCCTCTATATCAGCCCATGGGTTAAGCAGACGAAAATGTGCATTTTTTCTTCTGCCGATCGAGTACATGGGAGGGATTTTGTCCAAAACTTTAAAACCCAACCTACCAGCAAAACACACACACACACACACACACACGTCTTCACGGGGCCGAGTTAAATACACACAAAAGAAATGAAATCAACACTTCAAAATTCAAATATCAAGGCAAGGCTTACCTTATTATCCCCTTCTTCATCGTTGGCCAGCAGCCGCTCCGGCCTCTCTCTCTCTCTCTCTCTCTCTCTCTCTGCTGGATTAGTTATAGGGGTCGACCAAACTTTTCATTAGCATTGAGATGTGTATAATTTGACACTGCCCCTTTCAAAATTATTATTTTTTTTGGTAAGAAATTATTTTTTTTAATTTTTTTTTTAGTTTCTTAATATTTGAGATTTTGTTTCATATATTAATTGATATTCTTTTTGTAAATATTTATTGATATTAATCAATACAATTAGATTATAATAATATAATATTATTGAGAAGATAAAAACTAATTTAATTTTTTTATTTTATTAAATTTTGTAATGGATTATGTTGATCATTCAAATTTGATCAAATCACTCGGGTGAGAGACGTAAATTACACCATATAATTACACTATTGATTGTTCTTACTACAATTTTTTGGGCAAAAATAATTTGATTTGATTTTATTCGAACAAATATACATGTCAGAATATATCGTTAATTTGTTGCTCCTATGTTCCAAAATGGATGACAACTTTTCATCTTAAAAGGTAGATAAAGTTTTTACTATATTATTACTTGAAATATTTAATTATCTTTCAGATTCTAACATTTTTATTATGGTAAGAGTGATAAGTAAACTATTAATAGTACTTTTTTATATTTGAAAAATAAAAAATAAAAAATTATTTTATTAATTATTGATCAAAGTATAATTAGATTAACTAACTTTGATCAAAAGTTATTAATCTTCCTGTTTCATTATAAGTATCATATTTTTAAAAATTATAAGTGCTTTTTGATGAAACAGAAAACTAGTACTTATTTTGGAACGAATAGACTACTATTAAAACTAAACTGATGCATGTAAAGAGTGAGAAATTAATGGTTGGTATTTTGTTAAAATATAATTATTATCGGTATTGGCTGAGAAAATAATTTATTCATAAAAATTTTAGTAAAAAAAAAAAACTTAATAATTAAAGGAAATTGAAAATGGAGAAAGGCATTGTATTTTGGAACTATAATTCAAGAGTAAAACTGCAAATTAAACCCAACAACTTGAATTGGTAAAATTGCAAATTAAAACAAATGAAATCGTACAAGTAAAAAAAGGAAACGAAATTAAATCGCTGGATTTGGTAAAAATGCAAATTAAAACAAATCAAATCATGCAAATTAATGGGAGGATCTCCTAGAATAATGGGAGGAAGTTATATATGATGAGTAGCCAATCTGGTTTTCAGAAGATGCTCCAAAACCCTAGCTAGCTAGTTTCTTTTCCTCCCTTCCTCAGTCTTCATCTTTGAGGTATGTCTTTCCTTACTAATTTCCTTCATTAGCAGCTAATTTACTCTGTGTGTGTGTGTGTGTGTTTTTTTTTGTTGCATGGATGTATTACTTCTTGTTTTCCTTTTTCAAGAGTACTCAAGAGTATATCATTCATCATAATAATGCAGAGTTCTTAATTTGTATCATTAATTCCATTACTATTTTGCAATAGCAGATCAAAAAAATGGTGGATCCTGGTAATGTTAGCATGGACCAAAACAACAACAACAACAATGCTGCAGGAAATGGGAGCTGTTGTGGATGCAACAAGAATGATTGGTTTCCTGAAGAATCATTTCGGAACTGGGGAAATTATGTCAGAGCATTACGCCACACAAAAGCGCGTCTCAAGGATCGTCTTTTCACCCGATCACTCGACGACCTAGAGCTAAACCAAATGCGTGCTCGCAGCCACAACGAAATGAGGAAGACCCTTAATTGGTTCGACATTTTCTGCTTCGGTCTCGGATCTGTAATGGGGGCCGGAGTTTTCGTTCTCACGGGAGAAGCTGCCAGGGATCTTGCCGGTCCGGCTGTCCTGCTCTCCTATGCCATATCAGGCATCTCTGCATTGCTATCTGTCTTGTGTTATGCTGAATTTTCTGTGGAGCTTCCTGTGGCTGGAGGATCGTTTGCATACTTGAGAGTCGAGCTAGGCGATTTCATCGCTTTTATTGCAGCTGGGAACATCCTGTTTGAATATATTGTAACAGGAGCTGGCGTGGCACGGTCGTGGACTTCCTATTTTGCAACATTATGCAACCACAAACCAAATGATTTTCGCATCAATGTCTCGTTTCTCGACGATGGCTACAACCATTTAGATCCCTTTGCAGTTGCGATCTCTATAGCAATATGTATTGGTGCGTGTTGGAGCACAAAGGGTTCCTCGCGATTCAACTCTTTTGCCACAATAATCCATATCATGGTTATTGGTTTCATACTCGTGGCTGGACTTACAAAGGTGAATACTGCTAATTTTCGCCCATTTGTTCCTTTTGGGATGCGGGGAGTTTTGAAAGCCTCGGCCGTGCTCTTCTTTGCTTACGTGGGATTTGATGGCGTTGCGACTCTGGGGGAGGAGATCAAGAATCCCGGGAAAGATCTCCCTATTGGCCTAATCGGATCCATGGTGGTCATCATAGTGACTTACTGCCTCCTGGCAGCGACAATTTGCTTGATGCAGCCGTACAATCAAATTGATGTTGATGCACCTTTTACGATTGCATTCCAGGCTGTAGGGATGAACTGGGCCAAGTTTATAGTTGCATTTGGCGCATTGAAAGGGATGACGACGGTCTTACTAGCCAACGTGATCGGGCAAGCGAGGTATTTCACGCACATTTCGCGCACACACATGGCTCCTCCCATTCTTGCAGTGATCAGCGCGAAGACAGGGACACCAGTGAATGCGACTGTGATCATGACCATCGCCAACTGCATCGTTGCATTCTTCACCAGCCTTGACATATTGGCAAATCTTCTCTCCATTTCTACGCTATTCATATTCTCGTTAGTCGCCCTCGGACTGCTCGTTAGACGGTACTACGTGACCGGGGAGACGTCAGATTCGGAACGGAACAAGCTCATCGGCTTCCTGCTGTTAATAGTTGTTTCATCTATTGGCTTGGGTCTACTGTGGGCAGTAAGGGTTAATGCTTTGGCTGGTTATGTAGTCATGGGCATTGTTTGGTTCTTAGCAACATTGGGACTACAGTTAATGGTGAAGAAAGCAAGGAAGCCGAAACTATGGGGCGTGCCATTGATGCCATGGTTGCCTTCGGCAAGCATAGCAATCAATGTGTTCATCATGGGCTCGGTTGATGGACCATCTTTCGCGAGATTTTCAATTTGGACAATCGTTTTGCTTCTGTATTACTTGCTAGTAGGGTTACATGCTTCCTACGATGCCTCAAAGGAAATCGTGACCGGAGAAGATGATGCAGCCGGCCAAGCGAGAAATGCTGAAGCTGGGACTGCAACAAGCAATATTGATGCAGGGACAAACAGAACATAGTACCAAGTTCTTGCTGATTGTTATCACTTATAATTCGGTTCTTGCTGATTTGTTTCATCCGCCGGAAGAAACAAATCCCATGATGTTTCATATTACATAGTTCACTTTCAAAAAAGTACATTGATTTGGTTTTATCTCAAAAGTTTCTTTCTTGTTCAATATACCATAGTTTTCTCGTAAATTGTAACTTCGTCTGCTCACTAGTCCACCGAGCAGCAAGGATTCGCTAGCCGATCACAGGTTTATCCAAAAGTCCACGGACAAGTTGACACTTAATGATAGTACGAGAACCGAATTGCTAAATTTCGTTCCTATATTTCTCGTACCTCTGTAGCAGCAGTGTACCTTTGCTTGAACCATGTAAGATCATACCTCTAAAGCAAGGCTAACCAAAAAACTAAAGCTGGAATCATCCCAGTAGTCTAAACTCCCAAAAACTAGCTAGAGGCAGAATTCTGAACAAATCGAAAATCAATCAATTAGGTAGTATAAACTTATACTACGACGCAAAAGAGACGTTCATTTTTCCAAACTGATAAAGCATTTAGCCAAAGTGGCTTCAAGCCTTCAACGGTTCAACCAACTAAGTTTTGTAGTATAACACAAATAAAAATTTCATGTCTCAAATGAAGTCTCATCTTCTTTAACATGATTTTACAAACACGCGTATTCTAAATTTTAGAAATTAAAATTTAAAAACACACATATCTTAAATTTTATAATTTAAAATTTTAAGATCATCTTTTTAATAGTTAGGATGAGATTTTGAAAAGTAAGCAAAGCAATTGTTTAGAGGAGGGAGAAATTAATTACAATTAATTTATTTTAGTGCATTAATTCTATTGTATTATTATAAGCAATTTATTTATACATTATTTAGTACTAATTACTTTCACTTAAAGTATTTGAATTCATGGATGATTGTATTGTAAAATTCTTATTTATGTTTGGCTGGTTTAATCACATAGTAAATGATAATTAAATGATCGAAATGTTGGTAGCAAATTAATAATTGTGATGGTGATTAATTCATTATAACTAGGAATCTCTCAACTTAGTTGAACAACATTTTTTTTAAAAGAAAATTATTAATGGTTCCCCATTTATTTTCAGCATGACTCTAGCCCTGACCTAGTTGAATAACACCTTGACCAATGTGTTGCTATCATTCATCAATCATTCTTCTCATTATTATAGTTGTGATTGGATTGATCTTGTTATAATAGTTTAGTATTCCCTTCATTTCACAATATTTGATATTTAACGTTTGATTATAATAATTAAGGAGAGCATTAAATATTTTTTATTTTTTTCATCTCTTCACATATGAAGTCTTTTTAAATCCTTCTCTCGTTAACTTTTGAGGCATTAACTGCTCCTTAGTCTTGAAATTGAAATAAAATAACAATTTAGAATAAATATAATATAAATATAAAAAAAATATGTAATATAAATGGAGTACTAAATTTACTATACTGAATTCTACAAATTTGTTTACAATTATGTCAATTATTTTCTTGTGAAGTATATGGAATAGTTTATTATTATTTTACAGTTAGGAATTAATGAATACTATGGAAAAACACTATGCAACTTTAATTAATATTCATGATTAAAATAATATTTTTGAATCATGACATGAAAATCATGATGTAGAATCGGTGAAAGTGAAAGTACTACTAGTATAATTTATTTAATTACATATGAAAAAACACTATGAAGCTTTAATTGAATATTCACGATTAAAATAATTTTTTTGAATCGTTGATCATTATATGAAAATCATGATGTAGCATCCCTTAAAGTGAAAGTACTAGTATAATATATTCAACTACATTAATTAATTAGTTATTATTATTATTCTTCTCAGTTTCCCCCTATTTTATATGTATTTTGCATAAACTATAATTATATCCTAAATTAAGTTTGATCTCTCTAGTTCGACACATGCTTATCTTATCTATAAATCAATTGATGATAGTATAAGTAAAACAAGAAAGTGCGAGGTTGTCAAGAATATTCCCAAAAACACACAAATAATTGAACTTTTTAAAAAAAAAAAATTACACACTGAAAGCAAATCTATACATTCGACCATGGAATTCCACGAAAATCTCAAAAATAAGAATTTTAAAATTAAAAAAAAAGAAAAAAAAAGAAAGACAGGTATGACAAGGACATTTAAATCACAACATTTGTGTAGTGCAAAATGTGAGGAATCACATATACCAGAAAACTGCATCAAAAAAAAAAAAACTACTATGGACTCAATTTACTTCTACTTTCTAATATTCCAATTCATGTTATGTGTCTATCATGAGGAGAGAATTGAGGGATGTACTGTTGAATTTCTGAGCAAGACCTCGGATCACCAGCACAATCACGTCTCGCAGATGTCGTGTCTGCACCATCAAGTCCACTTCATTCTCACTGTCCACAACTATCTTAAGACGATGTTGATCATTCCGGAACAGCTCCACCTACAAAATCAACTCCGACAGTCAGTTGTCCGAAACAACAGGAGAAGTACAACAGACGTGCTCATGAGTTCAACGTCCACAGCCTAATTTGTATGGTTTTCAAGTACACCACATTTTTGCTTCCTTGTTCTGAAGCATAGCAGACGCTAAAGCATCAAAGTCTGATAATGTTTCAGAGTTATCATACTTTGATGCTTCAAACTACGATGACTTCATAACATCAGCAAACTTTCACCAGAATAAGCCTTTGAAGGAGTACAACTTCAACTGAATTTGCAAATTTTGATAAATTATGCACGTATAAATCACAAAAAGTAAGGGTATTCCGTCCAGTAAATCTGGGGATAAGGCTAATTATGCTTTTTCATATTAATATAACCATGATACAGATATACACTGAATTTTTAAGTAAAAGTGCACGTCATTCCTGCCAAGATGAAAATTCAAAATTTTACTTAGCTCGGGGAAATTATGTTTTTTTTTCCTAAAAATATTCTTTACAAGTCAATTTCCATATTAACCCAAATAGAGAACGTATGCAACTGAGAAGCATTTAGATCAGTACATACTAGTTAAAGGCATTATAAGTTAACCAGTTGGGTGATGTGCTGAGAGAAAATAAGCCCATAATCAACTTTCCAAACTTTACGAAAAGAGAAATATACAATCATTGTAATTAATAGCAAACAAATTGGTAAGAATAAGAAAAAGTACATACATGGAATGGAGGAGCATAACTTCCACGAATTTCAGTCGTAGGAAAAGAAGTTTTAGAGCCGGGCTTTACAACCTTCACTCGCTTTCTATTAACTTCTAGAATTCTTCTTTCAAGACTCCCCAATCCAGGGATCTGTGATATTAATTTGGTTGAACATATTTAGTTTTCCTCTGCCATTTTGGCACTAAAGAAACAGGATCCCAAGCAAAGAGTCGGGATAGAATAAAAAGACACAATTTACCTTTTTTGGTGATCTGTCCTTGTCGCACAATGCCTGTCAAAAGATTAATTCATTAATTTACCAGGGACAAGCACATTATGTTTACTTTGGAGTTCAAGTTGTGTTTAATCAATCTAATTCATACATATTTAGCCGAACCAATTTAAGATCTTAATATTTCCAAATGGATATCGCAAGCAGTCAACATTGGCAATTGAACTGAATAATATGACCTCCATCCCAAAATGAGTGTCACAATGTGTTCACTACCGTGAACAAATTGAGAGGGAGTATCATCTAAAACAACAGCTAAGCAGCTTGAAAGATATCAATCGGTGACCGTGAATATGGGACACTCATTTTGGAACTGATGGAGTATTCATCTAAAAGAACAGTTAAGCAGCTTGAAAGATATCGGTCGGTCCATTTTCAACTAGCTACCAATGTGAAAAGGTTCACCTCTACCGTGGACTTTGCTTATCATATGCTAAGTTAATACCCATCTCAAAGCAAATATTTAGCAGGTATTCCAACAAAGTATAACAGTCTCACTCAGGTACGACCACCTGCACCTTGCAGAGATAAATTGAGGAGGTGCATCACTAGCTGCAGCAGAAACTAATCCGATGACTAACTTACGCAATAATAGTGCTGGGGAAAACAAATACAAATGCTTCGACTGAAACCAAGACCTTGTGCATCCAGTAATTATGTCATGGTCAAACATGGGGATCCAATTTAAAAAACTCATTGGCTTCTGTATAGTTTGTCCACATGAACTTACACGGAGCAAATATTTACACCCTATCGAGTTTAGAGTCTTATAACGTCTTCTGATGCTGCATCAGTGATGCATAGCATGGCTTAAAAGCTTACCCTTGGACATAATGATTTTCACGTGACGCGGGCCAAGAGTATGGACCATTGGGTCTAGCATGTATGAAAGAGAATACTACATCAAATTACCAACAAATCTAATAACTTTAGCTATTAGAGACAGATTTCAACAATTTGAATTGATACTAACAGTTGTACAAAACAACAATACATGGGCCTGCGAGGAGCTTTATAGTATAGTAAAGAGAATTAATATCTTTGCTATTTGATAAGCAGTGTATCAAAATCTATATAAAGAATATCTTAGCCAATTTACCAGTATCATCAATGTGTCAAGACAAGTACAATTAAGTGCAAAGCAGACTATAACCTAAATATTGAAGAACACTGAAACAGTATTAATTAAGAATAGGAAAAGATTTATACCTCAAACTTAACGGATCCAAGATCAAGCTTCTGTTTCACGTCTTTAAGAACATCAGGCTCTGCGAATATATCTCAGTAAATATTAATAGCCAAAAAGAAAAAGAATTGGAACTGAAATGCAGCATTATATCTCAAGCGTGATAATATTCGTTTGTATGTAAGAAGTGACAGCAAATGCAAGTCAATGCAGTTACTATTACTAGTCACGGCATCTTAGGTAGAACACTAATAAAGATATCTGACTTCCGCACATACAAAAAAAAAAAACAATTTAAACCATAGGATCATGAAATGAACGAAATTAATAGGAATTTAATATTCTCTTCAACCCCGTTTTGGTTGTTCCTTATCTTGCTTAGAGCTTCTGGGTAAACTTAACTCGCCGATGCAAAAAATTAGATACGTATACATTTGTAAATTATTATACAAGTCTAGTAGGTAGGCTTTAGAAAGAGCACTGAGTAGGAAAGTATCCCCCAAGTACCCTTTCGGACAATAGACCCACTGGATTATGAAAATGAAAATTGTTTTTTGGCTGAACTATATAGGAAATAATGTAACCTTAAGAAAAAGTGTTAGACACCCAACTCAGCTAGAAAATAGAGTTGCTAGATCGGGGTCCAACATCGTACATCAAGTGTACGACTCCCCCCTCAAGTGTGACCTGCTAAAACATGGATGGATAAACACTTTCATATAGTAGCCTCTCATCGAGAAATATTGCACCATCAACATTTAGCCACATTTATGTCTGAAACAGGAATGCCAGCCTACAATTTAGAAATTCTTCATAGTAATGTTTCCATTTGAAATTTAGTTGTCTATATTACGACTGAACTGCATAAGCATTCATTGAGAAGGAGGGCTCACAGCCTAATCAAAGAGTTATGATTCCCACACAACACAAAATATTTGGATACTAAATCAGTGCTCACAGAAACTCCCTCCATTGACGCCTATGATACCGATGCACATGCCACACACCTAACTAGGGAGTTCATTATTTGAGCATTAGCAGGTTACAAATGAAACTGTAGACCAGATTTTACGTTTAACTCGTCTTTTCCATAGCATTTAACAGCTTCATCGCTCTTAGGGACATCATTGTTCTTTAGGATAGAAATCTTTACAATCTTGTATCGTGCAACTCAAGAACTTACCCAAGACATGAGAAACAATGGGAACCCTTTCTCAGCCCAGACACCAATCTCAAAAGATCAATTAAAATATATTATAAAGGCGAACATCAGCAACCCGATGTGACACTACTTAGGGAGAAAAGTGTAGCTTGTATAAGAAATTAGAAATCTTTAAAATAACAAAGTAGCAACGAAAATGACAAGAAATGCTGGAAGAATAGATCATCATGAAAGTGATCCAAAATTTTACCAACAGCAATTGGTTCCGTTGATGCAGAAACGGGATGCCCCTCAATTCCATCTTCTCTCACAGGGGTATAAATAGCCACCAGCCTGTACCCCACGTCATCAACGTTAGCTTCATACATTCTTCCAGTCTCACCTGCAACATGGCAAACAAATAAACCTTATGATATAGAAATACTAGAGCTAAATTTGAAATACTGGCATTCTAAAATAGCTGAAAAACTCGAAAGAGTTCCAATAGAGGAGAGCCAAAAAATCATGAGTATACAATACATGTTTTAATCTGCGGTTTTGAAAGGACCAAAGGAGTTCGAGACATGCGCCAGAGTGTTGAACATCAAAAACTCAGAGTCTTAACTCCGATAAACGGACCTTTGAAATAGGGCATGACAATGGCAAGTGCTTCAAAATGGAAATGGGCACACATAAATCCTGGTCAGCGTTGATGGAGAGATATGACCAGGAACAGGAAGGCGGATCTTTACTTGTGTCTCGTGATAATGAAGACAATCGGAAGCACAGATGATGACACTGACAATTATGGTGGTATTTTTTAAGCTCTCACAGTTTCTTAATTTTCTTCTGTGGTCGTGGATATAGAGGTTGTTTAGCAACCCCGTCACTTTATCTACTATTCTTTTGGCCCGCTTCCAATACTGGCCAAAACTAGAAGGACACACATTTGGGGGAAAACGGTGTTTCTTGGTTTCCATAAACGTTTCTTAGAGAAAAAACAAAAAGATGTACTTTTTTGGTAGTGAAAAAGAATAAGCACTAACGGGAATGGTTAAACGAGGTCATGGTTTCCTAGTGCTCAAGCAAAGGAAAGACGAGAAAATCAATGGTGAAAACCGTAAACATAACACTGAGCCTTTTCAATATCCTCGTGTTTGCCCATACTTGTCTGCTTCATCTCTACAGCCAATATAACGCGATGACACGACCACAGCTAAAGCACCACTGTCTGCTAGCCGTCTTTACAATGTCATCGTCTATCTATCAGTACTGCCAATTGGCACCTTCGAGAATCTATCCACCGCAATGAAGGCCTAACACTGAAACAGCGCAAAAGCGGACCGAATCTCAAAGCGGCTATAAGTTTCAACTTCAAATTTTCACATTATTCACCACAAGAAATGACAAGAAACTAGAACTTAAGGGAGAATGTATTATAATGATTTTCAACTATATAAGATCATTAAAAGATTTAGCATACCAGGGATGGAGATAAGATCTGGACTTCCAACCATAGACCTAAGCCACTGGAGTTTACTTTTCCCCTCCTTTCCTCCACTATACATACCACGAACAGCATATAAGTTGGTGTGGAAACCTCTACCCTCAATCTCCAGCTTATCAATTCTTGGAATTCCTGGAAAGTTGCAAATCTTTCATTACAGCCACTGACTGAATAAAAATGATGATAACACTAACTTCATTTCTGTTCAAATAAAACTGAATACTAGTGATAACTATTAAGAGAACTGGAACCAGTATAAAGTTGTCAAACAAATGCAACCAGTGAAAAGCCTTACACGAGCTTCATGGATCTTTTATATTAACTTAGTGCAAAAGAGTGGTAAGAGAAGGACAATCCTCCTAAGCAAGGACCTTCTTCTCATTATTACATGTGGGCTACTCTCTCTGAATAAGTGTACAGAGAATAATAGCCTTCTCTAACAATAATCCTGCAAGAGGAACAAAATTGAAACATTGAATTTGACCCCTCTAAAAGAAACATGTTGTTGGCATCCAATTATTATTATTATTAACATGTTCTAAACAGAAACGTATAAAACTAGGAAAGGAGTTGGAGTGTGCCTATAAGGCCATATCCATTAAATACAGATTGACAGCAAAGTCAACCCCAAGGACTGCAATAGGAGCAAACTATCATCTGTGATATGAAATACAGCACATTAATAGGAAGCGTGAAAAGTATGAGGATCGTCGACGATTCTTTTGGATATTTCTCCACCTTCTAGATAACTCATTATTCCTCTCTTCACATACTTTCTTATTTTCCTAGAACACCCCAAGTTGTCTTTGTTTAGTTTCTCAAGCTTTCTAGATGTCACCATCGTTACTGCATTGAAAAATCTGGGTCACCTTCTTTAAGTGTCTCCCACAGACAACATTGGTGGTCAAGAATTGCTCCACTTCCAACTCTGAGGTGATTTGTAGGAAATGCTTGACGGCCTGGCCTCTATGCAACTATTAAAAGGGGTGAGATCTTGTGTTTCATATATTGGTCAAGACTAAAGCACTACTAGTATGTCAGGTATACTAGTGTGTTTATGTTGCTTACAGAGCTTGTCTGTGTATAAGAATATTGTGAGTATCTATTCCACGGACAAAAAGTTCACAAAGTAGAGCTTGACGTCTTTGTGAGTATGTCTTGAGTGCAAGCCAATACTGTGGTCAGTTAAAATTTGGGAGTATAAGTTGTTACTGCTTGATATAATAGCTACTTTTAACAAGCTATTAACAGTTGGCCCGCATACAGCCACCTCAGTTGGCATACTTGAAAAGCCTGTATTCCAAAAATTACCAGGAGTGGAGAGAAAGTTTTTAAGGAATGACAAGGTACCTGGTAAAATGGAAGCAGTGTCGACATATGCTGGTTCACTTGTTCTACCAAACACATCAGTCACAATGCACTCACATCTTAGACGGCAGCCAATGTCATCGAATCGGGTCTTATAGGAGCAAGAACGCTGCGAAGGGATTGGCTCAACAGACTCATTGCCCGCTTCAGTTAAATAAAACCTGCTCCCATAACACATACTCGGAGGAGTTAACGAACACATTGTATAATGATAGAAAAATATCTCAAAAAATTCCCTCACAATATAGATCGCCTATAGTGTGATTAACATTGTTCAGAACAGCTTAATATTGTTTGAAGGTTTGTCCGGGACTCTAAATTGTATTAACACCATGCTGGTCAGCTGGTGTACTATATGAAGCATCTAATTGATTTGTTTGTTCCAGATGAAGAACCAAACACAAATCTTCTATCAATTACTATATCAATCCCTTTAGAAGTTCCATTGATAGGTGGACATGGAGAAATAATCTAAAGGAACAAAGCAGTTTCCAAGTAGAAAACTGAATGCGTCTCATAAAATTGATAATAATAATAATAATCTATGGTATTTTCCCACATCAAATTTAACGAATTCAGGTTAATTGCTATCGGATTGCAATGGTAAAAATTCATGCCATAAATGCAAAATTGAAGAGCTAACCACTGGTATCTGACATCTTTCTTGTAGTTTTTCCAAACATTCTGTTGGGGTTCACTCTTCGGAATAACTTCTACAGCTGTGAGGACATCTCCTTCAATTGCCTTACCAGTAAGTGCAAGCGCCTCGATTCTTGGAAGTTCTGAATTGCATTGCAATGTTATGAGCTAAATGTTAACCATCGATAAGTATCGATCAAATATATTAATGCCCCAGCGTATAAATACATAATAAGCTACTCAATGTACGACAGGGGTTTAACTTAAAAAATAACCAATAGACAAATATACTTCTATGAAAATAACATCTAGCGCCATTTTAGAAGTTCAAATTAAGCAAAACATGGTAAACAAACCTAAATCAGACACTGAGCGAAGAGATTCTCTATGATGCTAAATTTCAAAAAAGTAACTTTAATATGAGCATTCTCAATTGCATCAAGAAGAGATATATGACAATACAAAGACCGCGAAAAGAAGAAATAGCTTTGGAGGTATCATTACAGAGGAAGGAGCATGCACGTATTTACAGAGGCAATCAAAATCCGGTCTGCAATAGAAAAAGCATCACATAGAGAAGTATCACAATGCTTCTTTACTGAAAAAAAATCACGTGCATATAGAGGGAAACACATGCCTATGGATAAATGATTGTACCACATCAGCATGATGAAATTGACGACCACGGTTTACAATCCATGCAAATACAGATAACTGTGAGCTATAAGTGGTGCACATGCACGAAGAAGCAGCAAACGAATGGCAACATAGATGGATACTTCAGGAAGGACGCTTAAATAGATATTATCATTAACAGGTACCCCTATTGCATAAATTCTGGAGAGCATCAAGTCTGAGAGTATCTTTCTTCTCGTCCTTCAAGTCTTATGTACAACTAAATGTAACATATACCTCTGCACGACTGTAAGTATATCTATGCATGAAATAATAGAAATATGCATACACATGTACATATGTGTACCTATCATGCCAACATTCAGGAATTCTGTAAAAATAGCTTATTACACTCTTAAAAAGGCCTATGCTGTAATCATTATAAGCTCTAGTCTAGATAAGTATATATGTTCAATGACAGAGATATATATGTATGGTCATGTCTTGCAACAACATGGGTATGACTTTCTGAATATTTATGGCATTGGTAGAGTTAATTCAGATATTTCACATTTCCTTCCAGATTTACAAGTTAATGACGTCTGAAAGTTGAGGACCAAGAAAATTGAGGGCCAAAAATTAGGAGAGCATAGGAGAAGATTGTAGTTCCCCGAATCGAACGATGGAAGCATGCATTCATATCATTTATATTGCATTCATATTTGCATTTGCATTGCATATGCATTCATTTTAATTG
>JAOTQG010179608.1:0-16982 GCA_025631175.1 Iris virginica | reverse complement strand
AACCGGCTCGGATCGAACTCGAAATTTTTCGAAGTCGAATCGAGCCCAACTCGAGTCAACTCGTGAGCTCGCGAGTTTAAATTTTCATTTTACATGCATTCATTAGATTTAAGATTTTAAAATTATGATGGCTATAAAATACATAATGATAACTTTTTAATATTTTAAAGGAACGTGGATAGTTATATGAATTTCTAATTAAGTTTTTATTGAGCTGAAAAAATATTTAAAATGATAATAAAAATATGTGAGAGAAGTGTTTTCAATGATAAATTAACTTTGAGTCGGTCGAATAATTTTCAACGATAAATTGACTTTGAGGTCCGTACTCATATTCATCCAATTATTCATGTCGGACTATATGTTAAATTTAAATATTACTTTTTTCTTCAAAGTTTTATGTCACCAAAATATATATTAATATATTTTTTATATTTCATTTTTCATCAAAGTATATAAATTCTGGCTTTAGGGACTATTTGAAGGGAATTGAGATTTTCTATGATAAATGGTGTGTTATCTCATATTACACTGCTTTTATGAATAACATATATCCTATAATTTAGAGTTAAAAAATTTAGGATCATTTTTAAACCGTCAACATGAGATTTTAAAAAGATTGTACAGAGAATAATGCAATATTTGACACAAAAGATCTGAATTCGTTTGAAGAGGAGGCGAACGACAAGTTTTGTAAAAATGTCCACAAAAATTTTGAGTCGAATCAAAACAACAAATTGGGACATATTTACCAAACTCGTCCTTTCCCTCCCGACTCCAAACAGTCCCTAAAGC
Source organism: Iris virginica (assembly GCA_025631175.1). Taxonomy (NCBI): domain Eukaryota; kingdom Viridiplantae; phylum Streptophyta; class Magnoliopsida; order Asparagales; family Iridaceae; genus Iris; species Iris virginica. The sequence goes on along the minus strand of JAOTQG010179608.1, from coordinate 16,187 downwards.
CAACAAATGAAAATGGATTTATAAATTTAAAAAAAAAAAAAAAAAAAACTTTTTCACCCCTCCTCCGCTCTTCCATTCAAATCAAGTTTTTGAAACTTATTTTTTCCCTCCACTCTCACTCTCACTCGCATCTTTAACCATTATTTAAATCAGAGAGGTAAAAAAGAAACCCTGGAAGAATTCAAAGGAGTGGGAAAAAGGGGATACAGTTTTGGCTTCAAAATTAAAGCTTTTCTTCTACTTCATCTGTAGGGTTTCAAGGTACATTTGCATTATTATTCTTCTTCTTTAAAATTTATTTCTCACTTTGGACAAAATAATTGCCGGGTTTCAATCTTTATCTCTAGTTGTTCCAATTTCCAAAATTCTGGAGAAAGATTCAATCTTTTTTCTCCAAATCCGTGTCTTTATTTCAAAGTTTGAATCGCTAATGATAGTTCTATTGAATGACGTATAACATTTGCTTCGTCGATTGCCTTAAAAAATTATTGCTCTTATTAGATTTTGAATATAGTAGCAGAATATTTTTCCGTTCACATGTGGTTTTATTAGTTTAATTGTACTGCAGTCAGTGTCCCTGTATCTATCTATCTATCTATGCTGTTTTATTTTATTTATGCATAATAGACTATGTTTTTGAGAGATCTCTTTTTTTTCCCCTCCTAAATAATGGGTTGACAGGGTGGCCTAGAATGCTATTAATGGTGTTTTTAGAAGTCCAATTTCACTCATTTTTCAATTTTCCTGCTTGGTTAGTTTACTGGATTTTAAAAAATAATTTCAAAAAAATATTCCCTCCGTCCCCCGATGGTTGGTGGTAGAGTTACACTTTGAGTTTACTTAAAAATAAATATAAATGAGTTGAAAAGGGATCATTTCCATAAAAGCCCATTAAATGCGTTAATGTGTGGCTCATATTTACCCCTTGTAAAAAGTAGGGGTAATGAGGAAAAAGACAAGTGTAACTCTTCCACGGAGACGGAAAGAGTAGTATATTAGCAACACAGATTTCAAGTTTTCAAGGGTGAAGGAGATTTTGTTATTGGGAGTTTCACCTTAGTTCATTGTTTCTGTGTATGAGAAAATTATGGTATTAAGATAATAGAGATGTTTTATTTAAAATAATATGTGGATCTCTGTGCACAAGAGTGGGTTTGGGGTATCAGCTATGACAATCTTTTTTTGGATCTATGTATGAAGTTCCTGCAGTGATCTAGGGATCTTTATGTGATTTTGGTTGTGATGTATGAACATGTTTGAATGGTGTAGATATTTAGCTTTGTACTTTCATTCGAGCTCTTCTCTTGTTCAGCACTGCAGCGATCATTCTGATACTCAATCATGTATGTAACACCTGGAATTTATTCTGATAGTGGGTTGTTGGTAGTATTGAAGTGCAGTAATGTAAAGCAAGTCTTTGTGTTCATTGTTGCTTAATTGCGTATGTGCTTAAAAACAATTCCTTTAAGTAGTCTTGTTATTGTCACTTGTGTACTTGAGAATTATCACTGAGTGGGGATTTATGCATTGGTTTGGCTGAATGAATATTAATATGAGTGATAATAATGTTAATACCTTAGATTATTTGAATCGATCTTCGTAGTCAACATCAAAAAATTTGTGTAGGTTTTACAATGGATATAACTATTAAATTGTGGCCCCCAAGCGAGAGAACACGCCGAGTGCTTGTAGAGCGAATGACCACAAATCTTTCCAGTCCAACTGTATTCACTGAGAAGTATGGCAGTCTAAGCAAGGACGAAGCTACAAAACATGCCTCATATATTGAAAATGCAGCTTTTACCTCTGCCAATGAAAACTATGAGAAGAAACCTGATGGAGATGGTAGTTCTGCAGTGAAGCTTTATGTCCAGGAATGTAGCAGGCGTGTTGTGGAAACTCTAAAAAGTGGGCACATGACTGTGGACAAGAAGATTTCGAAATCACAGGATGTCATTGCATCCCATGAAACCACCTTTGATATATCTGGAGGCCAACGAGCATTTATTGAAGCAGAGGAGGCTCGCGAACTTTTGAAACCATTAAAGGAGCCAGGACGTTCGTATACGAAGATATGTTTCAGCAATAGAAGCTTCGGCGTAGCTGCGGCGGAGGTTGCAGTGCCCATCTTAGTATCTCTCAAGGATCAGTTAAAGGATGTTGATTTGTCTGATTTTGTTGCTGGAAGACAAGAGACGGAAGCCCTCGAAGTCATGAATATGTTCTCAAAAGCACTGGAGGGTTGTGTTCTGATATCTCTAAATCTTTCAAACAATGCCTTGGGCGAGAAGGGAGTCAGAGCATTTGGGTCACTTCTGCAATCACAGAGTAGCTTGGAGAAACTTTATTTGATGAACAATGGCATCTCAGCGGAAGCTGCACAAGCTATTTGTGAGTTGATTCCTTCCACTGAGAAGCTTAGGGTTCTCCAGTTTCACAATAATATGACTGGAGATGTGGGAGCCTTGGCTATTTCCGAAGTCGTGAAGCGCTGTTCATTGTTGGAGGATTTCCAGTGCTCTTCTACTAGGATAGACTCTGAAGGAGGAAGTGCATTGTCGGAGGCACTTGGGATGTGTGCCCATTTGAAAAGGCTTGATCTGCGAGATAACATATTTGGGGTAGAAGCTGGAGTCCTGCTTAGTAGATCTCTTTCCAAAAAGATACTTCTTACTGAGGTTTATTTCAGCTACTTGAATTTGGAAGATGAAGGAGCAATTGCAATTTCTAATATACTCAAGGAGACGGCCCCTTCACTCAAAGTGTTTGAAATGGCTGGAAATGAAATTACAGGTGAAGCTGCTTCTAGCTTGGCTGCTTTCATCGCAACTAAGCCTCATCTTACAAGGCTGAACTTGGCTGAAAATGAACTTATGGATGAGGGTATGATCCCAATTTCTAAGGCAATTGAAGAAGGCTCTATAGAATTGGAGGAAGTCGATATGAGCCAGAACAACCTAAGAAGAGTTGGCGCTAGGCTATTGGCTGAAGCTGTGGTGCATAAGCCTAATTTTAAGCTTTTGAACATTAATTCAAATTTTATCTCTGATGAAGGAATTGATGAGGTCAAAGACATATTTAAGAAGTTTCCAGATATGCTTGGACCTTTGGATGATAATGATGCTGAAGGAGCAGATGTTGACAGCGAAGAATCTGAAGATTTGGGTGAAAGCAGTGAGAATGAACTGGATTCTAGACTGCAAAATCTCAATGTCAACGAAGAGTAGGATTTCATAATCCGGTTCTTTCTTTCAGTAGGTTTTTATGCAGAAACTGCCACGAAAAAGTTATTTTTTCTTTGATTAATGTCTATGTCGTCACTCTGATTGGCTGCTCTGTTGGTAATTGCATTTTCCTGTTGGAAGCGGCAGAGTTTAGCATCACTAGGTTAACATTTGATAAAGTTTCCTCCCCCTCACTGTCTGTTAGCTTTGGTTGAAATTTTATGTAAGAGCTTATTGCGTAATGTTCTCAGATTCAGATTCAAAAATAAGAGCCGGTGAGATGCTCCTTATGTTTTCACCTTCCAGTTCTCAAGATCTATGTTTACCTGGACTAGGCAGGGAGGATTCAACACAGGTGCGGCTCCGAGTGTCGAATTCTCCAAAATTATAAAAATTTGCACCAAAAGTAGTATAAAACAGCCACACCCACACCCATATCGTTTCATGTTGGACACGAGTACTTGGGCAAAAGTGAAGGGTCTGTATAACATAGCTGAAGATTGCATGCCTGTTCTTATGTGTACAAAGTGTTTATACCACATTTCATTTTATTTTTTTATCTGTGCCATTGGTCATGGTTAAAATGCATGGATGATTGCTATGCCGCTGGCTCACAAATCGGATGATAGATCTTAAGGAAATTCCTCATGTCTGATGTTTAGAAGAAAGCCGAAGATATTTTAGATGTCCAGTTTTCATTGTCTCACTTGAAGAGCATAATAAATTAGTGAGAATGTGAGATGGACTATTTAAGAAGCAGGGTTGACGACAGTAGAAATGGGCGTAGGTGCACTTATTTTCGAGAATTCGGACAGATGGCTTTGCCTGTTGTTAATTAGGTGTTCCACCTAAATGTTCTGTTCCATTTCTAGCTAGCGTTTGCTGTGGAAATATGATGCAAGTAAGAGGTGATGATGGTTGGTCTGCATTTTTAAAATGAACTTAAAAAGTGTCGAGAATAACAAGGAAAATGAGTTTCAGGTTGAAACATTTTGGCTGAAAATAGTACCAACAGACGGACGTAAAGAGAAATGCGTAAAATGTTGTAAGATGATTGTTCACAAACAGAAGAGCGGACAAGTACTGCGTAGTCTGGTAGATATAAAAAATATATAAATTTCATTATAAATTGACTAATGTACAGACACTAAGATCCTAAAGTGTTGCAACACTTGTAAAAAAATACCCCAAACAAATGCTAATGGTAGAAGGAGAACAGCGGATGGCTGACCTCTTGGCGAATGCTCCCTTCATAGTTTGCATATTAGAGGGAGTCATTGACCTAAACCTAATGCACCAACAAAGGACTACGAGCAGCTACTAAAGTTACAACGCCAAAGTTACATGTAGATCACGCCACCTAGATCCACAGGCACCAGTGCCATCTAGATGAAGTCGCTGCAATGGCATCCACTCCATTTCCTTTCACCGTTAGAAATCAAACTTCTACTATCACATTGACTCACGAAGACTCGATCTCCTCCTTTTATGGGATTTCCATGTCAGCATGTGACCATTGGAACTACTAGCATTATCAACATCTTGATATTCACTCTTTGCGGAAATCATTGCCTCGGGATGGGCCCTTTTTAGTGTCAAGCCACTGACATTTTCACTTGTTGCCTCCCTAGCAATAGAAATGGTTTCACTTCTCAATTCTACTATCGTTGACTCTTGCCTACCATTAGAACTAATAAAATCCCCATTATCCACTATTGCCGGAACCCGCTCTTTCTTCCTTCCTTTACTTGAAAACTGATCAAAGAACTGATCCCCATATTCAACGGCCTTCATCCACTGAGATTCACTGAGTTTATCAGTATAAATCACCCCTTTCCTCTGTCGCTTACCCGACACATTGGCAGCCTCGTAGTCAAACCCTTTGCCTTTGGTATCCTTGGCGATAGGCACAGAATATATCCAATCTGGCACCTCATGTTCTTCCATGAGACGAGATCTGTATCTCTCCTTTTGCCTTCTCTCTTCATCCATTTTCTCAAACAGCCAGAATTCCTCTTCGGAACGGGCCGCAAGACGATTGATCTCTCTCTCGCTTGGGACATCTGTTCCAAGTGAGCTTGAACCTCTACGCATGATCTCTTCCAGCAACGCTCTCCTATCTTGAGCTGCATGAATATACAAAATGATGAGTTCACATTCTTGGCTACATTGGTCCACAAAAGAATATTGCCAAAAGTAGGTGCTTCAAAACCGTTGAAAAGCATAATACTCCCTCCGTTTCACAATAGTTGACCTCTTGGAAACAAAAAAGTGTTTCAAAATAGTTGACGTCTTGCACATTTTTCTACACTTTTCCTAAATTACCCTTTTATCTCAATTCCAAGATAAATGAGCAGTTAATACCTCTTTAAATAAGAGAATAATTTGAAAAGACATCCTATATAAAGAGAGGGCAAAATTGGAAAATTAAAAGATATTTAATGCATTCCTTGGTTAGTGTAATCCAACCTTAAACATCAACTATTGTGAAACGGAGGGAGTAGTTACAATTATAATGAGATCAAAGGTCACCTCCAAAGTTTACAGTAAAAAGTATTCATTCATAATACTGAACTTAGAGCACATCATAACAAGTTCCACTTCTTATGAAGGCTGGCTCACATTATATTTTAATTTTTTATTCTTTTCTAATAGGTTAGTCAACTTCAATCTTTTTTCTCCTTTTTCCAGAGGGTTGGATGGGGTAAACGATAAGTTGTGCATGTCATCTTTCTTGTATGATCCAATAAACAACAATATACAAATGCAGTCTTCGTTTGTCTACACGACTAACCTGTGGAAGTTGTATTAAATAATCCTGCCTGGATAACTTTTGCATCAATTCCCATCTTTTGTTTGGCACGCTCCAATATTACTTCTTCAACTGATCCAACACTGACCAAAACGAAGACCCTCACCTCCTTCTTTTGGCCAATTCGATGGGCTCGATCTTCTGCCTGTTGGTCTGCTTGGGGGTTCCAATCACTGTCGAAGAGAATCACAGTATCTGCCGTTTGTAAGTTCAAACCAAGACCTCCAGCACGAGTACTCAAAAGGAACATAAAGAAGGGAGAGTCTGGAGCATTGAATTGCTTTTGCACAGTGCCTCTTTCCTCAGTTTTTGTGGAGCCATCCAGTCTAAGATACTTGAAATCATGAAGTTGCAGATAAATTTCAAGAATGTCCAGGAGACGAGTCATTTGGGAGAAAAGGAGGACTCTGTGCCCTGCTCGACGAAGTTTAGGAAGCAAACGATCAAGTAGCTCAAATTTCCCTGATGCTCTTACAATCTCCTCCTTTCGCCACATATTATACTGTTCCGGAAATAGGTACGGATGGTTACAACACTTTCTGAGCTGCATCGACATATTCTTTAAGATCTTGGACTTTCCATTACCTGTGAATTATTTAGCATCAGTAAACTTGAAGTAACTTTTTCACTCTTCCAGCAAACATTACATTACCCTCTCAAGTACTTGGGGTAAGAAAATTAACAGATAGACTTCGGAAGTACAGTAATCCTAAGCCATGCATGAGTTACAACCAAACAAACAGAAAACCAGCTCATATCATCTTTATCCATGAAAAATAAAACAATTAAACAACGAAGGCAACATGCCCATCTGTGACTGGAACTACAACTTGTCAGACCTCGAAAACATTGCATATTCATAATCTCCTTTTACTCAGAGCTTCCCATAACGAAAACTCAAAACATACAAGCAGTACCGACATAATTACCTTAGCAGTAACCATAATGACAGGAGCATCGATTGTAACCAGCTAGCTTGTGCAATACAACGTCAGGAGAATTTCAAACTTAATGTTTCGAAATGAATTCTTCAAGTGGGACACTAAAAATAGAAGGATAATAGAACTCTTTGAGTGGAATCAAAAGGATAGACAGTTTTACAAGAAGGAACAAATATTCAAACAGGATAGGCTTGCATAGGTTCAATCCAAGTACACATGCAACTTGATGAATAAGTGTGCAATTCAATGAGGGTGAAAACAATATCTACAAAATAAAGCGACCACTACGCTCGACTAGTCCCTGTGTGCTCCTTTGGAGGTCGTGGAAGACCAAAACTAAGTAAACTGTGGTACTTAAGAAGGATAAGCATGTTTAAATTTAATTCATAATTCGAGAACATGCAGGTGTTTTTTTTTTTGGCAAAGTGCACGTCCTAATGCAGTCTTTCAGCATTACCAAGCCAGTCCAACTAATTCACAACTTTAGTAAACAAACACTAGTAGAGAGGCTCACACATAAAATCAAATCAATAGACAGACATCACTAAAGAGATCCGAATCTACATCTCATTCATTAGATTAGGTGGTTGGTGCAGCTTATGAGTCTCTGAAATAGCTGTTATATTTATCTGTATAGAAACCAACCAATTTAGAATTTCTTATCTATTACCAGGTCAGATCATGGTTTTCATAGTTCTCCAAGCCTGTACGCAACAATTCTTTTTTATTTGGTAACAGCAATTACTACTTTGTAACAAGAAGATACTAGCACAAACAAGGGAAGGTACTTCGGACTCTCAAGATTTTCCTCAAACATAGATCCTCCTATAATGTGATGAACATGAGTCAGTAAAAGCTGCCATTTACTTATCTAACATCACTGCTTTCTGTCGCACACGTTGTATAATGTTATTAAAGCAGAAAGATGTCGAGCAATCCTTTTCAAACTGAAGAGCATGATATTCAAGAACGAATGATTATAAGCATACAGACGAACATACTTAAACACACACACACACACACATATATATGGTTAACACAAGAAATTAAAACGACCTACTCGTTGTAGACGTAGAAAAAGCAAGTATGCAAGAGTGACAGTAAAGCAGGCAAAACCAGCTTGAGCGGAAAATAGTCACCTGTATCCATTCCAACTCTCCCATCTTCAGTGACTTGCTGATAATATACCTTCTGCCATGCTGACATATCACATTTCATAATGACTTGCGTTTTTTGTGGAAGAAACTTTTCCACTTCATCTTTCTTCCTTCTCAAGATGAATGGCCGTATAACCTGGAATGTTTATCAAGTAAATGCCTGCTAAAGAATGACTATGGGAGATTAATAAATGAACAGTGAAAGAAAGACCTACATGATGCAAACGGCGAATGATCAATAACTCTTCTTCATCTGTAAGAGAAACATCACACTTGTCCGCGAATGGTGCATTAAACCACTCCTCAAAATTTTCAACTGAATTAAAAATGTTTGGAAGAAGAAAATTAAGCAGAGCCCATAATTCCTGTAAACTATTCTGTATTGGGGTGCCAGTTAACAGAAGTCTCCGCCGAATCCGATAGCTGCAAATAGTACATACGCTGTTAGAGATTATTTCTTGTTCTCACAAAAAACAAATTAAAAGAACTTAAACCCAGGAATATCTTTTGGGGAAAAACAAAGTTTCCAGAAACACGAACAAACAGGTCTGAATCACATATAACTAAGAAAATTGACCAAGCAGCAAGCATTTGGCACTACATTATAAGCAATCAAGTAACATTGTATGTTCATGCAGCATACCCTGAGACAAGAGTCCTTGCAAGAGCGCACTCTGAATTTTTTAAACGATGCCCTTCATCAACAATCATGTAGAACCAGTGAATTTTCTTCAAAAAAGCTTTGTCTCTCATGATAAGATCGTAGTGGGTTACCAGCACATCAAATTTTCCCTCCCCTGAACACTCTTCCCTTATCACCTTTCTCTCATCTAGACGACCGTCATAGAGAATAGCAGTGATACTGACATAAGAAGGAAATCAGTATAGAACTTTTACCTCGGCTAAAATGTGATGGATGATCAATATATATTATGTACCAAGGGACAAATGATGAGAATCTTCCCTTACCTTGGAGCCCATGTGTGGAATTCATTCATCCAATTTGGTAGTACGGCCTTTGGGGCCACAATCAAATGGGGCCCAGTAACACCCTTCTTCTCCTTGAGATATGCAATCAACGAAATGGTTTGAATTGTTTTCCCCAAGCCCATCTCGTCTGCCAATATCCCATTCAGATTGTTATTGAACAAAGACAACATCCATTGAAGCCCTTCTAATTGGTACGGTCTTAATTCTCCACCCTTAAGAAGGGACGGCTGCTCCATGACCTATAATTAAACTCTGATTATATAATGTAATCATAAACAGGATCAATAACAGGAGGTTATCACACAGGTGAAATCGCGAAATGTAACTGAGACATGCTCCTATCTTAAATCAAAAGAACAGGCACAGGGTAGAACACTCATAAAATTCATTGCTTATATAGCACCAAGATGAAAGTTTTCTCAATTTGCTAAAATAAATCTAGTTACAAATGATGAACCTTAAAGCATAACGCCTATCCCCTGATATGGAAATTCAGAATCAGATTCGGGAACATCCCCATAACTATGAGCATCAGATAATTACTTGATATAAGAAATTTCAACTTCTACTCTTCATGTTATGATCATCGACCTACCTATGTCCAAAACTTCACCAGGTATCCACCACTTAGATTGCAAACAAACCATTGTGATTTACACAAGATAGAAAATGGAGTCTGTGCTAGGAAAGACAAAAGAATAGATGAAAAAAAAGTGAGTTAGGCAACAAAATTGTAATAATTTACCTTCTCCTGAATTGAATGGATAACTGAATTGTATTGCCGTTGACCTTCAAGTAAATCACCCCCCTTAACCCCCTTATCCGCACTAATCTCATCTATATCTGCATCTCCATCAGAAACTGAATCACCAGGTGTTTTAACCTTTGGAGTAGATAACTCAGGCATGTCTGCATCCAATCCATTCAATGGTTCGATACCATCATGCTCAGCATCTTTTTGCCGTTGCACGGCAGCTCCCAAACGAACAAGTAGATCGTTCGTTTTTCCTAGAAGCATTGTTAATCGTTCATTCTTGCTCTCCTCGACCATTCTCATATAAGCTTCCTGGTCATCAGATTTTAGAGCTTGAAACCTCAATTTCTCTGCCCGAGAAGCACGCTGCCTTTGCCTTCCATGCCATGCCTGAGCATAGTAAAAGACTGAATTTTAGTTTTTAGAAACAGAAGCTATAGGAAGAAGATTATGATGCATCTTTCTTCTCCAAATAAAGGGCAAGCTTCTACACAGATACGGTTCCATCCTGATTCTAACTACAGAATAATTCTTTCTATTTGCATGGGCAAGATTGCATAATGTTAGACCCTTCCCATACCATCACACAATATTGGGAGCTCGTGTGGAAAATAATTGCTGCTAGATAGAGGTAACTGTGGAGATCCATAGAATACAATTGCTATCAATGATTTTAACCTCTGCAGGGTTTAAGTGCAAAAGTAACAAATTGTGCCAAGAAACTGGATCATAGATCTGCCATGAAGGTTCAATACCCATTTTCTTGTTTGGGAGGGTGGTGTGTAAATCACTCCTCTGCTAATGACAGAAATTGCAATTCAACCCAAATAATAGTTTTACCAAAAAAAAACATAAAATTTATAGTCCAGCATTACTAAAAAGAAAAACACAGCAAATCTAGAGGACAATGTGCTATTTGAAGATGTTCACTAAGAAAACCAAATGACCTTCAACCATTTATTATTGAAACTCGATTTACACTAAAGTTCTCTCACGAAAGGAAGGAAAAAGAACATGCGCAAACTTTAATGACCTTTGTTTCTATAACCTTGTAAGCCGCCAAGAAACTGCTTTGGAGATCATGGGTAACAAATGCATTGTTTTTATTTTTCTATCAGCAAAGAAAAATTGCATGTTTTTCATGTTTAGCATGGCTCTCCCTAACAATTTCTTTACATTTTTTACAAGTTACTAATTTCAAGGAATTTGAGAAATCTAACGCACAAATGAGTCCAATCGGTAACTCCATATCTTAACTACCATGATGTTCTTTGCCTTCCTTAAATATTCAATACTATCAGTAACATATCAGCCGAAAAGAATCCCTTCTAAAGATTCCTTTGGGGTAATATTATGTCAGAAAAATGCATTCTGACTCAAACCCTGCTTATACCTTTCTGTTTCTATCGAAGGGAAACTACTGTCCTATCTTCCATAGTACCTACTTTTTCCTTGCCGTCACTATGAATGAAAATTGTAGTATCCAATATACATTAACCAATATAGTAATCACTTTAAGCATTCATGCAAACGCACAACACACACGGGGTGGGGGCGAGGGCAAATATTGAAGAAAATAGCGCATGCCTGAACACCATCATTCCTTTGCTTTCGGCGCTTTTGAGAAGCTTGCACTTGCAACTGGAGGTCACGAGCTGCATTAAGTATTTCCGCAAAGAATTTCCTCTTCTTAGTCTCCACTCGGTTCTTTTCTTCCTCCTCTAATTTTGAGAGCCTCTGCAATTAAAAGAGTATCTATATGAACAGTCTACTTAACTCTACAGCACATGATTCCGTAAACTATTGCTTAGCCAAGAGGATAAGTTTGAACAGCTAGCTAAGATTATGCATAGTTTTAAATCAAGAAGCACAGGTTTGATTAATAAAGCCAAAATAGAAGCTGGACTCAAAAGTGAATGGTCCACCTCAAAGTCTAAAGCAGGAAAAGTCCAACTTTAAGTGTGGTTTATGGTTTAGCCCAAGCAAATTAGTTTATAAAATATCGAATTAGTTCCCATGAACACATATTTCAAAAATGTATACCATCTCCCGAGTCCCGACAATGCAGGGACTCGGAAGGGTCTACTATAACCAACCTTAACCAGCAAACCGCTGGCTGTTTCAGTACCATGGTACATAAAGTCTGGCACAACGGGCTGGGAGGGTCTACTGACCTCATGCTTCAACTTCATACTGAAATAAACTTCCCACTGTGTCATAAAGTTGGACCAACAGTCATGCAGACATAAGCACATCATATGTCATGACTTCGTATATTTATTTTTTGAAAAGAATTTTACCGTTAAGAAAAGAGAGTGAAAAAGATGAATGAGAGATCAATCAAGGAAAACATTTGTCTAAATTGGAATGCAATATTGATTATTCGTATTTAAGTACTCTCTCCGTCCCCAAATAAGTGTCCTGTTTTGACTTTTTTTTGTTCAAAATTATTGAACTTCGAACATTTTTTATGAAAATTAAGTTACTGTTACGAAGTAAAACAAATGGTATTGATAGCTTACTTAGGGTCCGATCACGAGTACTATATACGGTAATAGTAAGGGCTAGATCACAAGTCTTATTTGATGGTATATGGAAATATGGAGTATACGAAGTATATGCGATCACAAATCAAATATCACACTCTTATATCACACATATATCACCATCTAAAATGATCACTTTCCATCTACTACCCATATATCTATACCCTATTACATATTTACTTTTTTCAATTAAATATTATAACTATCGCATCACTTTACAGCAGCAGAAAATTTTCTTTTTTTCTTCTCTCTCTCCTCTCTCTCTATATATACGGCTGAAATCTTCCCATCTCTCTCTCTCTCCCTCTCCCTCTCCCTCTCTCCTTACCAGTCGGCCCCCTCTCCTCTCTCTCTATCTCATCTTTAACCCCATCCTTATCATATCAGGTACCGAGTTTCATCCAACCCCATTTCACTATCCATCTCCACCAACAATGCCATCAACGACATCCTCACCTGTAGTTGCTCCGCCAATTTCAAAGAGATCTCTCCCACACCTCACTCCACTGCAAACACTATCTCCCTTCTCTCTACTGCAGAGACATTCTTCTCAACCCACTTCTCAGCAGCAGACACACTGTTAGCCAAGGTGAGGAGCTTGTCGTTCAGGATACCAACCATTACCTCAATTTCGGACCCTCGTAAAGCATTCATCTTTACAGAATTGGCATCAAACAACTTCACTTTCTGTATTCCATTGTCCCTCGACATCTTCACTATCGTTGCTGGTGGAAATTGGTGGGTTGCATGTGTCCCCCAATTTGGTCCTATTCCGTTCACTCTCTCCACCTTCATCATCAACACTATCATCAATCCTTCAATCCCAAACAACCCATATTTCATACCCGCAAAGGAGGATACCCCAATTGCATTCCCAAAACAGCTTCATCCAAGCCTTTGATAACTTGACCTTGGACTATTTTGTCGGTGAAAGGCGTCTGCCCGGGGTCCTTCATTCTCCAAAACTTTTGGGACAGATCACCATTCTTGCCGAAGCCGGTGCAGTGGACGGTGACTTGTTGACCGGGAGAGAAACGAGGGATGAGGGAAAGGGAAACGACAGAGAAGGGGGGTTGAGGCAGGGGGAAAGGGTGATTTTCGGGTTGAGGGAAGAGAGAGGAGGTGGGTTGGGTAGGTGATGGAGGGAGGGAGGAGTTGGGTTTGGTGGGTGATTATGGCGGTGGATTTTGGGGTTAATGGTGGTTTTGACGGGAGAGAGGAGAGAAAGGGAGGTGGAAGAGAGAAGGGGATCATTTGGGTATTGGGAATTTTGGGGTTTGCTTCAGTAGGAAGGTTTTTCGAGAGAGAGAGAGAGAGAGAGAAAGAGAAGATAGGAGAGAAGAGGGAGGGTGTGTGTGTGTGTGTACAAGTGGATAAAATTAAATGCAATGGTGGACCTAACAAAAGGGTAAAATAGACATTTTATATTCAAAATTCATATAACCCATCCACTCCATCTAATATGATAAACAGTACCGTCTGCAACGATCTATCACGAAATGAGACTTGTGATATGGCCCTAAGTGATATGGTCCTGTTCACTATATGAATATGAAATGATACGGGTGATATAAGTTTATGAAGTAAAAGACTAAATTGCCCTATGATGTGAAAGGTTTGAATATGATGTGAAAGGTTTGAATATGATGTGAGGAGAGAGAATGTGATCTGAAAGGTTTGAATGTGAGGAGAATTGAGGAAAGAGGGGAGAGAATGTGATATGAAAGATTTGAATTGATTTGTGTTAGTGTATATGTATAAGGGTAATAGATGGAAAGTGTTTGATATTGATATATGATATATGATATTGAATGATATTGAATGATATTTGGGTGTGATATTGGAGATATATGTGATATACATGATGCAAGTGATATTATGATGTAGGAAAATGTTGGATTCGTGATCCCACCCTTAATATTCTTACAAAGACAGAAACTTTAGAATCTAAGTCAATAAAGCTATGTTTAAATAATTATTTTAATAATAAATTAGGTTGACTTTTCAAAAATCAAACAAGATAACCCATTTAGGGATGGAGGGAGTATTTTTTATTTCTTATCCATGCCAGTTAAAACTTCTTTTTTTAAGCAAAATGATATCATTAAAGACGCCAAACGGGGGCTTAACCCATGTACACAGGCATATACAAAAATTAACGACCAAAAAAGACCTATTCTATAGTCATAGCTGTGCACAAAAGGAAAAAGTAACACATACAATGAAGCCAAAAGGAAAAAACACATAAAATGGAAATGACCTCAGCATCCCGTTTCTTCTTTAGATGATCATCAGATTCGTTGGGAAAAACATTTGCCACACCATACAGAGGACGAGGCAATCGCATCATGCCCCAATCAAATAGCTGCTTGTCAGGATACGCACAATTTACACGAAGCCAGTATTCTGCACTAACATCGGACCTGACCTTGCTCTGCAACTCTGCCAGCTGGCATGAAAATAGCTCTCGTCAACAATCAGTAGGATTAGAAATATCCTGGTTATACAAGAGTGAGATAAAATACACGACACTTGGGACAACGAGAGACATTTGCAGTATATCTCATTTTAGCAACAAAAGAATTTATCACAAGCATTACCTTTAAACCTCTACATTATTTATGACAAGAATAATTCAAATAACAAAACACAACTAAAGGAAGCATTTTAATAATTGAGCCTACCTTTAAGTAGATGACATCACAAACAATCAATCTAATCACTTCAGTTTTCACATGCAATTAAAGAACAAACAAGTAGAAGCATTTTAATAATTGAGCCTACCTTTAGCCCATAGAGCTCAAGCAAGCACTTTGATTGCAGTTCCTCGCCTCTGCTTGTAGGCAATTCTGGATCCAAATTAATAAGTAAGTACCTCTCAGAAAACACATAAAGAAGGAACTCCAATAATAACAAGGATGAAAGCATCTGTCCTGACAAATTTTGGCAGTTAGTGCAAGAAGAAAAAGAAGCTCACTGCGTCTCCTTTAACATTAATTTTTGTATGGATGCAATGAAACAAGAGTGCTTTTTAAAGGATCGCCAGAAGGATAGCTATTATAAATTTTGGGAGATAATAGTTACTAAGGCTGCTAACAGGGATAAGGTTCCTAGAATCTTCAAATTCACTAATAACTCTGAATTGGTAATGAGTGATAATTTTTTGGTAAATTAGGTGCTCAAGAAAATATTGTTTGTGTGCAGGATATCAAATATCAATTGTATTTATTATTATTATTCCCGCCAACATATATCAAAGTTCTTAACACATATTACTCCCTCCGTTCCGAGCAAAGAGTCCATCTTTGAAAGTCAAACTTTTAAATTTTGTACGTTTGATACTCTACATATTTTTACAAATTATAGAAGACTTACGGCTGGATCAGAAGTCCGATTTATAATGATTTTTGACGATATTTTACTGTAGATGATTTTTTATACTGTAATATATGTTAATTTTTGTGTTTGGAAAATGTCTAAAAGACCTTTGACGTCCCAACAGCAATTCAGCCTCCTACTCTGTGGACTACCCGCCCCCTACCAACCATAGTTATTAAAGGCGAGCCTAGGCTCCGGGCGGGCGCAGGTTTTGTGCCTTGATAGGTCTAGGCGAGGCGCTGTTCATCGGGCGAGGGATTAGGCGCGCCTGTTGGCTAGGCATGCGCCTTGTCTAATTGCGCCTAGGGTCCAGGCGCACATAAGGGTTAAAACTACGTAGTTTTGCTTTGTTTAGGGTTAATATAGGGTAAGTAAAATACCCAAT
>JAOTQG010179607.1:0-27759 GCA_025631175.1 Iris virginica | reverse complement strand
ACCTTAATTCCTCCTCTCCAAACTGATGTATGACCAGCTTCTTATAATTGTAAAGCTTTTTGAGCATTCTTCACCCCCCTCCCCACAAAAAAAAAAAACACAAACAAACAAAATGAAACCTAACACGATGATATTCAAACCTAGAAGGCTATGACGACTTTCAGGACTTCCAAGACCTCTTTTGAGAAAACCAAGAGACAAATGACCAAGGTTGCTCCTAGAAGAGAAACTGTAAAGACTACTTTCAGGACTGCTGCATTATCGAGCGTTTCAATTACAGCTATAACTGAAAGTGGCGATTTGTTATGTGGAAAAAGCACATCAACTTGGAGTCAGTGCCACATTCTTTCGACACTTTTAAGGAATTTCTGCAGTCACAAAAGCAGTCCTACAAACTTTCTAAAAACTTTTTTGTCTGTCCACACGTCTCCGACATGGTTATAATACGTTTTTTTAATATTCCAAAATTACAGGTTGAAGGCCGCAATAGAATAAGAAAGAAAAAGAATAGTCACCTTGAAAATACAAGCTTGGGGCTTTACAACATTGTGATCACCATCTCGATCCACCACGTTAAATGTTATCATAATAGGAACTTTTGCGGCTGATTGTAAGGGTATTCCACTGTCAACCTGAATACCCCGGACAAGTTTATTATGAGCTGTAGGTAGATAAAGATCTTCTCCTTCCACTTGAATTTTCTCCAATTCCCTGTTCCGAAGCAAATCAAAAGATCCCTTTCGGATTAGTAACTTTTAGACAATGGTTCGCCAAAAATATATCACGAAGAGATGCCACTTTTACCAGTGTACAATTAAAAACTTAAAAATTACCTTCGGATACCAGCTCGTCGTTCCTCCTTTGGAAGTGGAAAGAGAACACCTGATATAGAAGTGACTTTATCAAAGAAGTCAAATTCTCTGTTAAACACGTCACGTGCCTTGGGTGTGAAACCATCGATAATGCGTTCCCTAACAACGGGCAGTAGTTCTAGGAACTCTTTATTCTGAAGTGGAATAACAAAAGAGAAATAAAAATTAGTGATAGTTTCATCTTAGGGAACCTAAACATGAAGTTCAAAATCATAGATGAAAAGTATGCATACCAAATTACAGGTAAAGACTGTACCAAAAAAAGACAAATGTAGGCAGATGCAAATATTGCAGGCATACTGCAACGAATGTCATGATTCATGGAAGTCATAAAGGTATACTAACCTCATTTACTTAAGACTGATAACTACATTTGCTGCTAATGGAGGTAATATTAATCAATAGCTTAATAATATGCATAAAGTGCTGTTTTTCTTTTTCCTTTTGATAGAAGAAGAAATTTCATTAGAGAATAGATAAAGAATAAGAAAACAATGAAGGCAGACCAGGAATCCGCCAGAAAATTACAAAGCTGAGCAAAAACAAACCAAAATCCAGACCAAAAACAAAACAAATGCAACGCAGCCCTCCAATCCCTACTCAGATCAGCTAAAGACACATCTCGAATAGCCCCAATATGCATAATGTTCATTAAAAAGCCACTAACGTTTTAAACTTGAATAAGTAACAGATACAAGATTTGGTACAAAGATACCTAATCCTAAATTTATTGAGTGCACGCAGAGAACAGGAGAAAGAGGAAGACAAAGTGTATACCCCTTCTTAAGGGCTCAACCTATGCCCCAGGTTAAAATTGCAAAAACTTCGACCTCAAATCTATATGTAGATGCCTGAATACTGACTAACTAAATATTCAATCAACCTTACAGATACAACAAGACCAAATGGTTAAGTGCTTGCATTCCACAAGGCAAGAATATGTATGGGCAAATGGTGTACCTTCGCTGAGGCTGCTTCTTTCCCTGCCTCGGGTTCACAAGTTTCACCCTGTCATTCATAAACAAACCAGCAACCATTGAAGAAACATCTTCACCTTATAAAACAAATTGAAAATGAAAGGGTCCTACAAAAGGGGAAATCACAAAAAAGCAACAATATTTCCCAACCTGTAAATGCCAAATAAGAATATGGGAAAATATGTCACTCCTCTGAGCAGCTCTTAGCAAATATCCTTCAACTAACCTCTGAAAATTGAGGAATGATCCAGTTTAAAAAGTGCATTACATAACATCTAATGTGCAATAAGTTATATGGTGTTATGTATAGTTATCACCCCCTAGTTGAGGTTAGGTGCTGGATAGGGAAAAAGTAACATCATATGAACATCTAACGGCTGTTCGCTGGTAACTCTGATACTTATGTTTCCCTCCAGCTTTTGCCTACAACAACTACAATCTTGCCACGTGATGCAGCCAAGAGTGAAGAATCGTTTCTCGTATATCCCCATCTCCCCCTCCCAAAACAAATCACAAAAATGCCCATATCTCAACCAAATGCAAAGCTTATGTCAATGAAAATCTTAAGGCATATTTATATCCAAAATCTGATAAATGGAACTGCTTCAAGATGACAGTACTATGTACAAAAATTAAAATTTTGTACAGCATGTAATCTAGAAAATCCACCTCATCATCGTATCTTAGAGCCTGCACTAGTTGGGGCATGAAGAAGGTTACTCGCTCGGGTGGATAGGACTCCAAGACCCTGAGAATATAAGCCATGACACGTGGGTGACCTTTATATGCTGGTGTAAGGAACTCCAAAGCTTGTGTAATCGAGCAAGCAGCCCAGTGGGGTAACTGTTGTAAGAGAGCTGAATTCTCATCAACAGCCTTTGGAGTGACAAAATATGGTAAAGCCTCTGGTATGCTGCGGATCTCCAATATATGCGCCTACACCAGGAGAAGGAAAAACACAGCATAAGAATGACTAATAAGTGTAAGAAACCCCGCTACAACTTAGAAATGCAAATTGAAGGTAAGATGTATTAGCAAAGAAAACTGGAAGAAGTCCTCTATGAACATAAAGATATAATGATAAGTGGCTGGTCTTCAGTTTCATCATCTCTAGATTCTCAGAGTTGTGCTTCTAATGTGTCTTTTCACCTGATAAATAAGAGATACGAACCTAAACTAGAACAAAAGTTCATTCAGGAAATCACGAACTCCAAAAGATTTTGCATAATCACGTGGTTCTCTTATTTTCTATTGCTTGGTCGGTGATGGAATTAGCAAATATGGAGAAAAGGAGGAACAAAATAAATGAATTTCTATAAAGATCATGCATTTGAACAAATTTAAGATAAGATATGAACAAACATGCATTTGAATAAGATGGGGCAAATGATCATGTAATGAGAAAATATTGAAATAGAAAGTAGGAATTAAGAATATTGGATTTAAAAACTGGAAGAGTGGGTAAAAGAAGTGGGTGCGAACAAGCGCCATACTAAGAATATCATATAATCAGATTATAAGTATAAGATCATTTATCAGCATCACAGCACCGATGATTCTTTAATCTTTAAACATGGTTAAGAGAAATAGAACAGGAAATTTTGAAAGTACCTCATTTTCGTGTATAATCACAATGCAAGATAACTGTTCGGAATGGTTCGATATCATTGTCATCCCTTGGCTAAGGTATCAAATTCCGCACATTGACAAAATATTTTCTTGTAGTACAATACAATGTGCGATCTCATACAACATTTCTACAAAATTATAAGCAGGCTACAGTTATACAGCTCATCACTTGCAGAAGAATATCATGAATCTCTCTATATGAAGGTATTTTCACCTCAAAAAGCTTTAGTTTCTACTCTACTAGAACTGCTACAAAATTCATCTTTCTCTAACACCTAAAAATCAACAAGGTCATACTCACCTGAACCAACTGAGTCACTTCAGCCTTCAGAGAAGCATTAGTTGGAAACCTTGCAGCCAAGGATAATGCAATTCTAGGATCAACAGAAAATGCAGTCCTTGCATATTCAATCCATTTCTCTGAGCTAATTTTAGGGCGAGAAGATGTACTTTCCCTAGAAGACACAAGGAATGTAAGCAGAAATAGGATAACCTGTCTAAACCAAAAGGATTGACACAAAAGCACATGCTATAGTTGAAAGCTTGAAGATGATTACTTTGGGCCAACAGGCTGCGCCCAAACATCAAGCCTATCAGCCTCGTGCTGGCATAGCATCAAAAGTAACTGCTTCCTCTTCTCTCTACCAACAGTGTAGTTATCCATTGGGCCCCAAACAGGGTGATTCTGATCCTTCTGCTGTTTAAACATCAGACAACCAGAAAATATAGCTTTGTATAAATGCTACAGGAAACAATACTATATGTTTGTAACCAAAGAAACATCATTGCTTCAAGGTTACAAGAAACTCATAATGGATGTAGGAACAGCAACTTTGGAGAAGAACATTTTACCACATCCTGCAAAGAGCTTCCATTTTCACGTCCTCGTGCTTTAGGATCAATTTGAGGAGCATCCATGTTTAGGAGATATTGGACAAATACAGACACAGATTGCGCCTCACTTTGGGCGAAATTCATGTTATTTATGTCGTACCAGTCAGGTTCATGAGCGAACCAGCCTAACGAGGCACTGCAATATGCAAAGCAAATGCTTTTAAAAATACACCCTTCAAAGATGTTTGGTTTCATAATGCAAAAGCACACTTAAATAGTTCAGTGAATAAGGTGAGCTACTAGCAGTGTCAGGAGCTTTGGTACGAAAATCTGAGCGGTGGATATTGGATAAGTAGAAACGAAAAAAACTAGGCGATAGCTACAAACAGCTAAACTGCTTAATCCATAAAAGAAATATAGATGCAGAGTGCAGACATACAAACAAGCACACAACATTACATGGTTGACTTACAATGACCATAAAGTTAAACGGAATAAGGCTTTAGCAAGTGACATCTTAGGCTTTCACTTTTTGTTTTGTTTTAGGGATGGGTAAAACTGTTATATCAAAGCCAAGTATGCCAGAGAGTAACTCAGAGAAAATCCTGAGACAACATGCAGAAACTATGACAGCAAAGAGTAAACAGTAATCACCGATAAACCCTGTCTTCCAGCAGCTGAAGCCCTGTTCCATAATTTTGCAGGTTGCCTTGTGACTGGCACGAGCAGAACTTGAGCCCAAGAAGCATTACAGTGAAAAAACTTCCAGTAGCAGCGGGATGGCAGGAAAAATTCCAGGGGAGTTTTGTAGTGCCTTGTAACATCCGACCAAGAAGCAAAAGTTGTTCAACACTATCATGCCGAACTACCTGCAAAAAACAGAATGGAGGAGATGTTTTCCAAAAACCTAAGACTTGGACCACATCTAATTAACCATTTCCTATTCTAGCAGTAATTTCACATCAAATTCAGTTTTCAAAATCGTATGCCTCCCAATTTTAAAGGGCCCCATAACCAACAGAAGACTTTGGGTTCTAACTTCCCTCTGTACCCCGGAGAATTATATGGTGGGTGTAAGGCTTTTTGGACTCAAGTCGGGTCAAGGTTTAGGATTTTGAACTCTAGCATGTTAAGTGCAACTCAAGCTCGAGTGTTTTCAAGCTAGAGCTTCATTTACCTTGTGTGAACTTGTGGATTGATGAGTTTTTTGAAAGCGACCCGGTTTTAAGTCGAACTTGAGTTCAACTCAAAAAAGTAAAATTTGAGCCTGAATGAGTCATGTTCAAGCCTAAACGGGTCAAGTTTGAGTTGGTGGACAATGCATAATTGCATACTATATACATTATATGAATCAATATAAGAAAATAACTTCTTACTTTAAAATTTGAGTTCTTATTGAACAATTGAGTAGAACTAGAACTAGAACTCGAACTAGGTCCTCGTGAACTAAACTCGTCAAACCAACAGTTGATCATGTTCGAATTGAAAATCAAACGAGCTTCGAAATCGAGGTTGAACTCGACTTAAGTAGGAGTTCGAATAATTCGAGGAGCTCGGTTCACTTAACAGCCTAGATAAGAGTAACCGCGCTAGTATAAGTGCATTTTAGCTTAACTGTAACTTTTCTCGTTGCGGCAATATGGTTATTTTGCATATATCTAGAGAACTTGGTTGCATGTATTAGGGTTTTCATGTTATAGAAACATATAGTCGTATTAAGCTAATTTGACTTTTAGTTCATGCATGTTTTCTTTGGTTGCCTAGTAGTCCCATCAACCGATGGAGCATTAGATCCAAATAGCGACAATGTTGGACTCGAGCGTCAGACTGTGCATTGACAATGTAAGTTGACATTCCATTAACATCAAAATTGTTCAATAGCTGTTATCAAAGCAAGTTTATCAGGATCACCACAGGGTCTGGGTAGTAAAATGAGCATGGGGTGTGCCACATACTAAAACAAAAACATGGGTATGATAGGGGTCCCGTTATCTAGTTCTCAAAGAAAGTTGTCTCGGTAATCTAAATGCATCTTTATCAGATTAAGTAAATGGCTCCAGCTAACGAGTTCCCTAGGCCATCTGTTAGGACTCCAAACTCAAAAATGCTTTACATTGGAAAGATGCATCACTTCATTACTAAAATGTCTTCAACACCAAACATTGTTATCCAAGTTAAAACAATTGCATAACTAGATTCTTAACAACAGCTGTAGGGGTGCTAGTTGGCAAAAGTCTAAGTTTGTATTAAAAAAAACTATAGAGAGACTGAATCGATAGAAATTAAAGGCAAGGAATGCTATAAGCTAACAGTGCATGTGGTAAACAAAAGTTAGACCTCTGTTTTCTCAACATACCCAAATACCAATTTTTAGCAAATAAGACATACTATCCTTTTCTGCAGGTCTTCTTCTAGCTCTTTTAAAATGCAATGACTGATTGAGGGACCAGCTGCTAAAGGTGAGGCCGTTAAAAGGAAAAGGAAAATGAAAATCACAAAATCCAGAAGGGCATCAAGTGCATAACATTATGCAGCAATAACCAACTACAGTGAGATATGATAACAAGATAGATTCCTAACCTCAAAACGATCAATAAAAAATCCAAGCCACAGCCTGTGTGCAAATATTTGTTCAACGGGATCCTTTTCAGGTGGTGCTTCTGGTTCACCAGCTATTAGATGAGGCTTCAACTTTGCAGCAGGTCCAAAGAACCTCGAATCAGATGCAAAGAGTCCTCTCTTGGTATCAATTGTCCACAACCATGCATCGACGAGCTCAGCAAGGACTAAGGAACCCAATTGAGGAGCAGCAGAAACTAACCATGTCCAGATAAACACGCCAGTCTCCATAGCATCTGGCGTGGAAATGTAAGCTGGACACCAGCAAAGAAGGCGAAGGAGTTGCGAGAAGCTCTCTCCAGTTGGCTTTGAATCTGAAGCCTGCAAATTTCATCCCACCGTTATTGTTTAGAAATGATGGAAATGTATTTAAATTTTCAGCATTAAGTAATAAGGAAATCAATGGTTTTAAATGTATGTTTACCAAATTAGAGAGAAGTAATGCAGATGCCTGGGAACAAGTTTCACGAAATGAGGATTTGTCCACTTGCCCACCTTTCTCTGCAATGTTTACAAATTTTTGGAGGAGACGCACGAACTTGTTAAGTAATTTCTCACCAAATGAATCTTTTATCGGCCGTGGCGGTTGAGGAAATGCGCCAGATATCAACCTTGTGAGGCCACCAGGACCAGGGCTCGCTACAGTGGTGTCAGAATCACTTTCATCAACACTCTCGATATTCTCATACAGCCTTCTCATGCCGGCAATTTCTCCTGCATGATTACACTTAACTGTGGCACTGACTATACCAGTGCTAAGAACCTCGAGATTGAATGCCTCTGTCAATTTGAGGTTTGTTCCTGATGCAGCGGCAGCGGCAGTCATAACTGCAGGAATATTCGCAGTTTTTATGCCAGTCCAACAGTCACTTTTACCTGTACCTATCCGAATCTCAGATAAAAGGGAAATCACATCCGTAGTAGGCTGTGTTCTTTGCCATGTGTTCGCTTTACAAATTTTTTCCTGAAGTATACAACATGGACTTAGAGAAGTATAATTAGAGGTGATCAACACTACACATCTAAACTAAGCACAAAGATAAACCTACATTTAGACATTTGATAAAATTACTGGCTGTTAGCAGAAGCTCGTGAATGCTTGGAGCGGGGGGAAGGAGGCATATTTTTACAAGCAGTTAACTCAATGTCAAAGACCCAATCTTCAAAAAACTAGAAAGGATTGCTTGATATTTGTCCTTGACTAGTCAGGGTATCTCACACAAATGCTCCTCTATCTCATTTCTTAGCTTTGGGGGGGGGGGGGAGTCTATTTCTTGGAATCTACATCTAATAAGAAATCTCAAATCTTAATGATTGAGAGTCGGAAGAATCAGTCATTCTCCTCAATCTTCTTTCAGCTTATATGTTTCTTGACAGACCTGATAAGCGTTCGTGGGCCCTTGATCCCTCTGGTCAATTCTCCTCTCAGTCGCTAATGATAGCTCTAATACATTCCCATAACCCCGTTTTCTTTCCTTTTATCGTCCTTCCATCCACAGGCTTAACATAATGATCTTCAACAACGGCGACGACCTCACTCAGCCTTGTCCCGATACGTGTGCATTATATGTAATGGCAGTAGTGGATCTCACAATCATCTTTTCCTTCAATGTCATATAGCTTGGCATTTATGATGTGAGCTGTTTGCTATTCTAAATGAGAGCTAGGTGTGCCCCTCGACATTCGCAGATTTTCTTTGTACACGTTTTAAAGGTTTTGGGAAAGATAAGGATGCTATCTGCCAGTGGAAATGTGCTATTTTTAGTACTGTGGAGTACTTGGCTCGAAAGGAACGCGAGGATCTTCCGGAATTAGGACGTATCCTTTCCTGTCCTCAGGGGAAGGATTCAGTATCAAGCATTTTTATGGGCATCGGCGTTGGGGGCTTTTAACAATGTGTCAGTGACAGCACTGTGTAGAGATTGAGCAGCGGTGATTCACTCGTAGTGCTTGGCAGCTCTATCGAGCTTGTCATCTCTTTTCTTTTGTTTTTACTTTCAGAGGCCAGCTTGTCCTCCTCCTTTGTGTATTCTATTCCTTCTAATAAAATTTCTTCTTTTATCCTCTATATATATATATATATATATATATAGAGAGAGAGAGAGAGAGAGAGAGAAAGGAAAACTACCTGTACAACTTAACTCAAATCAACCTTCGTCTCAATCACTTGGGATCGACAGAAGAGAAAACTACCGATGAGTCCCCTAAATATTCTTTTCACTCCTTAAAATGCGCAAATAAGTTATCCTATATGCAAAGTCCAATTCAAAAAAATTAATACTACAAGATCCAAATGTAACTTAAACATATTAATGTTGTTGAGAAGTATTTTACATGGACAAAGATACCCAACCAGTTACTTTCGGACTAAAATACCCAACCAGTTACTTTAAGAGCAACAAACCCTAAGAGCAGCAATAAAACGTTCAGGAACCAATACACTGAAAATGATTGGAGAAGCAGTGGCAAAGACCCCACGAAATAATGGTTTTACGAAACTGATACACCCTTGGGTTATTAGTTCATATAGTTAGAGGTCATGGTCATATTAGTCCAAACATTTATAAACTTTAATGTTGTTAATGGTTTAGCAGAACTAGGATCTTTTCATAACAAATCTTTGAGTTAGGGGCTGTCCGGATAGAACAATAATTTTGAGGATTTTCTGGATATTAATTTTTTTGAAGTCGTTTTGGTACTTCTCCAAACAAGAAATAATGTTCTCCTTTCAGAGAAGAAAGCTAAATGGTCCAGATTTCAATGAATATGAGAAGCTAACTTAATATAAACCCATTTCCTGTTAAGTTGAAGAAGGATAAAGTTCCCCCTCTAGTTGATATAAAGAGGTTAGCTATCAATACATTAATTAATCAAAACAATAATTATAACATAAAGCTTCAAGCCTGGCAGATAAGTGGATGATGGGTTAAGGCTAGTCCGATGAATAGTGACGATAGATTAGCGATAATCAGGATGTGCCATAGATTGGAGCATATTAGAACCGCTATTATTCCCGCATCAACTAGTACCAACTAGTTTTTAGTTGAACCCTCCAATACAATTATATCTGCTTGGGGCCAAGCCCATGCACGCACTCAGTCCTCTCTCTACTTCTCTACGTGCTTGGCTCCGCACACCTTCAATTTCTTAATAGATCTGCAGCCTCTCAATCTGCTTTGTTCAAAGCAGATTGCGATCACTGTAGTGGGTTGCACACACATGAAGGGACGTGTTATAACCACTATTTATCCCACATATTGCAAATAATTCAATAATTACCAGCATAGAGCTTGAGGGGATATGTATAATTGGTGTCTAGTTTAGAATCTCTAGATAAGTTATATCTGGTCAAGGCCAAGCCTAAGCCTGCACTTGGGCCTCTCTCTACTTCCCACCCTATCTTATTTTATCCCAGAGCAATCAATTACATTACAAACCATTTAAATCATGTGCTTGTAAGGATGGACCTAATATAGATTAAGGTACCCCATAATCCATTAGGCTTTCCTTTCTTTTTAAGAGGCCATTTAAACCCCAACATTAACCAGAAACTTTGGGGCCGCTCACGGCTCACTAGACATTGCTTCCGTCAATAAGGATAACAACATATAATCATATTGTAAATAAACGCATGGATCCCCTTAATTAAGTGATTTAACGTTTGGATACGAAAAGTACCTCTCCTATTTCTTACTCACTCCATCCCAAAATTAGTGTCAAATTTATGTCCCAAACTGAAATGAGTGTCACTTTTCCAAATATCAACCTTTTTTTTGTAATTTGATCCAATAAATTATAACAAATTGTATCTGCATCAAATATTATAACTTTTAAGTACGATAATTTTTGAAAATACGGCTAAAACCTAATCAAATCCACCTATAAAGAAATTTACACCACTTTGGGACGGGGGTCCGAGGGGTGGCAGATTCTCTATTAAGTCCTATAAATAATCATTCACTTGATTAATTATAAAAGATCTCATTTTTTAACCGATACTAATTTATAAACTTCCTATTTTTTCTCCTTGTTCGAAAAGTTCCTAAAATATCTGTACTCTGAGGTTATAAATGTCTTAGTACTGTAACTAAACTAGTTTGAGTATTTGTATATGTGGAAGTCTATGGTTCCATCTCAAACTTATTAGCAATGGGAGGAGTAATCTAGGATCTTTATTAATTGAATGCAAGCCTTGTAAATAAAATGGTCAACAGTACGAAAGACTAGTCTTAAAAAGAAGTGGGATTTGTTAGGTTAAATTAAGAATGTGTAGGACATCAGCTAGTTGGGTTTTGTAGACTGCCAGATGTGAACAGGTCAGACAAAGTCGAAATGAATCCAATAACCCGTTTCTCTCTTTCCTTCCATTCCTTTCTTTCCTCTGATAAATTCAAAGTAAGCCAACCAGAATACACATCTGTAAGGGGGCAAAGGCAAAGCATAGTCCAATGGCTAGTAAGACAGAATCTGTAGCATAGAAACAAACAGACCTGAAGAAGACCCTGGCTCGTGCATGGAGCATAGGATAATGATACAACAATCCACTCTCGAACAACTTTTTGGTACAACGATCGAACAGTGGCTATCCAAGCAGGATCATTTACAAGAGCTGAAGGTGGGTCATTATGCACTGAAAATAGGAGGGAATCCAGACAAGAAGAATTCCACAAGATCTGCAAGCATGTATTTCGTTGGTGCATCAGTAAGAAACCACAGGAATAACAAAAACAAAGAATATATCGTAAGACCTTCCTACCTGTGGAAACTTATCTCTGAGTTGAGTTAACAAGTTTACTGAGACTTCTCGAATATGCTCCTCCCTCTGGGACATACTTTTTATAAGAAAACAGGCATGGGTAGAAAGAGTAGATTCTCTGATCTCCGCACTATCTCCTGTCTCAGATATCCGGTCTTCCTGCAACAATTGCTGACAATCAGTAACTTAGACATGGCATATTTGTAAAACAAGTATTGCCGCCCAACGTTGTAGATAGGGACAATCGGAATGATTTTCATCACTTTTAAGACTATCAAATCAGTGACAAACAAGAGCATCAGTTGACTGAGGCAAGAGTGATTAAGACAACTTCAGAGTTTAATGTATATCATTGCAAACGAAGAATTTTGAGTAGCATTGTGACTTTAAAAAGGTCAAGGGCATAAGTTAGCAAAGACATATTCAAAGAATTTAAAAGGTTAAGAGCTTAACTATATGACACCAAGACCAAAGAACTGTTACAACATTAGGCAATACGTTATCATACTACTTTCTTCAGCCAGTCCTATATACTTCACAGATCATCAGTTACCCAGGCATCATTTCACTAAACTTACAGCTAACTAAGTAGAACTGGACCAAATACAAAAACATTCTACCACAAAGCTATGCTAAGTATAATATCTAGTGTCAAAAGGTTGTAGGAATTGCCAGTGCTTTTTTTTGGTTACTCAGGTGTGCCAGTATACAGAAGCCTCATAACATATTGGCTTAACACATAGTAGAACAGTTCATGCCTTTCTTGGAACAACGGATGGATGCTTTGGAAGGTGTTTTTGTGACGTGGACCAGTAGTTCCTCACGAAAGGTACAGCAGAGAACAAAGGGAAGGGTATTAGCATTGTTGACAAGGACTACTGAGTGGAAAAGTGTATGGGAAAGAAGGGTATGTCTTCTAGATGGTCTAAGCTAAAACAAGTACTATATGATCTATGCACCGGTTGATCAAAAAGAAGAGAAGAACAATAAAGGCACTATAGGAAGACGCATGAGGTTTTTCACTCACTTGATTGAAAGATTTCAAATACAAAGCACCTACGTATTTATTGCAATGCTACAGAACCATAATATCATAACCTTGAACAGTGACAGTTTATAGATAACCCACACCCACAACCAATCCTAGCAATACCCATCAGACCATCTAAACAGCCCCATCAGGTCACTGATCCCTAAGTTCAAACAAATTTCAAACTTCAAGAAGGTAGGCTATTTTAAGTTCGTTTTCTCTCTTCATTCCTTGAAAAAACTTGGAACTTAAGCACCTTGATGTGACTAATAAAAGGAATAGATTTAGCATTGTGAAAAAGAGGATACTTTGCCCAAAGCATGAGACAAGCACCGCAGATGCCCTTGTAGTTGTGGTACTTAATCCCAGCCACCAATGATAAGTCCCAAGTTAAGGAGCACTCTTATAGATGAGCTTCTACCTACAAAGGCCATCGCCCCTATCCAACATATATGCTAACATAAGTGGCACAAAGAGGATGCCAACAAGGCACCAGAAAAAGACCATGATATCATCATTCTGAATAGCCATCTTTGGGTATTTTCCTGATAAGGTGCATCAATCTATACTTAGTAACTGAACTTTGTAACAAGGTGTTTGCCCGACAGCAACAATAATACCTCAAACTATCAGAGACAGTGATCAAGTTACCCCTTCTGCTGCTCATTCTTCAAGTGCAGAACAACATAATTCAAAAGCAAACTGGCAAGCAAGTCTAGCAGTATGGCTTCCAAAATTGTTACAGCGGTCATAAGAAAATCATGATAAATAACAAAGATGATCGGACCCGTATCTTTATTCTAGAAGTCCTTAACTAAATCAATTAAGTCTGCACAGTCTGAGTATTGTCCCAATGTAACCCATTATGTAATACTACTCTCTAAGTCTAATAATCAAGAAGTTAGGTCATCATGCAAGGTCGATGTAAATCAAATCTCATTATTGAGTGAACACTACCTACTCGAGAATATGCAACAGTATGCATTATGAATGAAAATTACCAGCCACAATAATGCTGTTTCAAATGCACGGTGGACAATTGCCATCAAGCATTGGAAGACAGCTGGCATAAGATTTGGACTTTTCAGGTACTCAAAAACACAGCTGAAGGCACTCCTAGAAGCAGCTGAATTAGGACCACAGTTAAGGATCCCGCCATTGCTGCTGAATCTTATTATTTCCAAAAATGCTACGGCAAGGAGATAAGTAGCCTTGACTCCTGTAAAAAGTTGCAGAAACAGTTTACAAGCTACAAGTAAATAAAGAATATTAAACAAAATACAATGGTACTTGTCGGTTGTTGCATACATGGAATATTATAAGACTGGCAAACATGTCAGATATATTAAATCAGCTCTTTCTAAAACATAAATATCTCTACAAGAATAGGATATATAGAGAATCGCTGTTGCAGTAAACCCTAAGAAGTAGAAATGCCATTTCCCATTAATTTTTATAGAAAAAGAGAAAATTTATTAAAAAACAAGAAGATACAAAAGAGATGGACAAGACGCCCATTGAGCCAGGAAAGGGCAACGGAAGGAACACAAGAACTAAACGCGAATGCCATAATAAATCTACAGATACCCATAGAATAGCAAAAACCCCAGCTCCCCTTGAACATCAATGATAACTTGCAATGCCTACTGAATATATCAGAAAATGTACAAGACTAGATCAACATGCTAACACAATCTGATGCAAAACTTAAATGGCTCGAAATTCTTTATTTGTTTATTTTTTTAATAATGTACAACCGGAAATTCAAAAAATAAAATCTGCGCCAGAGCTGATGAGTTAATAGGACATCCACGTACATAACATGTAAGCAGCCATACAATGATACAAGTCCAAGTGACATTAAGGCACACGGGATGTATATAAATCTTTTTTTTTCCTATCTTTCTTTCCATCCCACAAACAGGGGGAAACTCCATCCATAGTAGGGCCACATTGGACCTACCTATGCAGATAAAACCCCTTCGGATTCAGGGAACCGCCCTCAACAATGAAACCGTGCAAAAGCCATGAGAGCATAGTTGCCTCAACCAAATCCTTAACCTGTATGTTGTATTTTATCATGGACTCAGATTTGACCATTAGGCTGCTGCATGTATGGCTTTCGTCATGATATTTTCTAGTTCATACTTCGTAGTTTTAAATTTACTTAATAAAACAGTTCTATTTTCGTAATTTGCAATTGTAAGCGCACAATTTTTTAGGCTAGTAGGAGTAGATGGGTAATTATTCCTTTTAATTGCTGTAAGGCATCATCATTTCATACTTTGCTATGGGCGCAGATTTGAAAATCCAAAAGAGCACAGAAGGACTTCAAAAACAGCCTTCCCCACTATATAATAGCAATTTGATGTATATATGCCTTTTCACTTAACAGTAAGAAGAAAACAATTGTCCAAAATCTAGACACATCCACAATTATTCCAAATTTAAGGCATATCCACAATTATTCAAGATCCAAGACATGTCCAACATTACCAAGGCATCATTCGTTCATACAAATTGGTGCTTAAAAAGTTTCCCATTTGCTTATGTTCTTCCTTTGGACAGAAAATTCAAGTGCTTTAGATCTTTTAGTTTTGGGTGTCACCCTTTTCTGTGCGTATATTTTAAATGAACTAGGTTTTAGATAATCTAATCCCATCATATCGGTCTTTGAAGATATTAATATGAGTGCCAAAGTATGTTGGCACTTAACAAGAATCGAGCATGGACAGTACAGTAGGACGTTTGGAGTGTATCTATATAGAAAAATTATTCAAAACCATTTCAGCAAATATAAGTAAAAGCTAATGGAAGCCATCCACAGATCCACTACTCGCAAAATGATAACACTACATAGAAACTTCACAGACAACTAAGGGATTCACTGAACCTGAAATTGTGCCCATTGCTCCAACCTCGACTCTCCCTCCTAATGCAGCAGAGAGAGCAGTTCTTTGGGTAGTAGCAGCTTTTTCGTTGCCACTACCGCGGCGACTACCAGGGTTGTGAAGAGCATTGAGTTCCAACTCATCTTCAAGCCATTTCACAGAGCTGACAACCTGGAATGAAAAAAGTGCTTCTATATCAATCCCCATACAATACACACTCACAGAAAAAATACCGTAATATCAGAGCGGTTTTTTTAGGCTTTCCAGATAAATGAAAACTGCTTCCACAATACAGATAAGATAAATAAATAAATAAAACATTGTGAACATCTCACAGAAAGCAAATGTTATTTACTGCAATGTTGATTGCAGTAAACTGCAATCATATGTCTGATCAAAACCATAGCTAAATTTGTACTTTGATGGAAAGACAGATGAAAAGTTGAGAAACTCGAGTGAATCCCAACTTACAAGGGGTGGAGTCCCTTGAGATATGCGCTGAACAGCAGAAGACCACTGACTGTTCCACATATACGGTCCACCCACAGCTTGCAGGGCTACAGTACTCATGCTCCCCACACTATTCAATGTCGTCGAAAGTGGCTTCATAGCAGTCTGAGATTTCTGCACTGGAGGTGCCAACCCAAAGAGAGCAATGTAGAACCACAAGTTGCGAAATAACTTCAATAGGGAAGGTTCAACATCCACAGTAGGATCAAAGTCGGAACATATCTCTGCCACAGCAGGAAGTAGAGGGCCAAGAAAGTCTGCTCCACTGCTGCAAATGTTAAGGCATGCATTAGCAAGCGGTAGAACACATGTAATTTCTTAAACAACATATTCATTGTTAAACTATCTCATTACTAGCTTAATCTTGTAGACAAAAGGTTGACTTAACATGTTATTTAAGCTACTAAATTTCAATATCCCAGATTCAAGCCTGTTCACTGTTCCACATGCTATGTCCATGCACTTCGCACAAAATTCAGTTTCATATGGCACCGCCTATTCATTGTACGATGAAGACCGTCAATGCATGTTATCACTGTCCCTCTAAAAGTCTAAACTTCTAGATGGCTGGTATTTTAACGTGCATTACCCTCCCCAAAGAAAAAAAACCACAAAATATAGATTGACAAGTCGCAAAAAGAAGTCGCCGATTCATTTCAGAATTATTATTAATAAGTAATGAAAGAACAATATGTACCTTCCACTTTTGGATTCGGCAGCCAAACCAACATCTGAGCAAAGAGATAGCAGCCGATGACGGTAGTCCAACCGCAGTTTTCCACTCTTGAGACTGCCCGCAATCAGAAGAAATCCTGCAGGAAGAGTCTAGAATGTAATTGAACCAGTGAGCATTTATGTAATATAAGATGTTTTAACAACTTAGAAAACATAGCACTTCATATTAATAAAGGTAGAACCTGTTAAAGTACTAAAATTTGTCAAAATCTTAATATGCCAGGCAAGTAACACTAGTATTAACATGAGTGAGCCTTTTATGCCAGTGAAACGCTCCTATATAAACAAGAACGCAAGTGCCACTAAGGAAGGCTAGAGTTAGGAACTTGGAACACTTTCCAAATCCAAATGATTTCTTCATTGGATTTTACAGACGTTTTGGCTGAGAGCTTAGTTGTATGATTTTCCTCTTTTCGGTTGCATTCTTGCCTTGGTATACATCCAATGTATTGCACACCCCATTGGTGCTTCTAACACATTTGTTAATCTTAAAGTCAAAAAAGTTTCATGAAACACAAAGACTCATGCTATGAGGTCAGATTTGGACAAACAGCCTTATTCTTTGTATATCTTGCATATCAAGTCGTCTACAAAGTTAATTCATTAACTGTAAGTACCTAAAGTATGTGTATACTTTGGTTCAACATACCTCAACACGTTCTGTTGTTGTTTCTGGTGGCAAGGTTTTACTTTCAGCAGATCCAATACTGGCAAGCTTACTCAAGTAGCTTCGTGTCATCAGAACAACAGCTTCACGGTAAGATTTTTCAAAACCTAAACCCGCCATGCGAGAAACAGCATCAAGAAGCTGCAGTAACTCAACAAAGACAGTTTGAGAATACCCCAAATATCAATAATAACAACTTGAAATGTTCCGAAATTAACAAATAAATTCAACTGAGAAGCTCCTGACAATGTGGCCACTACAAATGTTCTAATATGGAAGTAAAAGAGGATTCAACCCAAAAAAATCATCCAGAAGATGCAAGTACAAAGTCTGGACACCTGTCAACATATCAAATATAAGAGATAGTTTCGTACTCGGAGACGCAATAAACCAGGTGTTGAAGCATCACCCTCCTCTAGACTTTCAATGAATAGTGGCAATATCATGTCTACCACTTCTGGCTTCTTAACAGAAGCATTCACCTCAGCTAACAAGCGAATAACATTGAGCTGTACAATAGGAACTGCCTGCTTCTCTTTGGCATCCTGAACTCGAAAATGAAAATGGCAAGTAAATAAAAGGTTCATGTGTAAGACATTCTTTGTGGATGCAATAGCATTCATAGGAAAACATGTTGGTGAAAGGACGCATGAAAAGATTGAAATTTCGTTCCAAACTAACTAAATAAATAATGTGTTCACCGAAGAAAGTTAAGGGACTTTGTTTAGGAAAGGTGAATATATAAAATTGCCAGGTATTAGAAAAGATACGAAAGGTTTCACAAGGGATATCTTGAGTTTTTTTTTTCGCAAGACACTCCTTCATAGTATTGAAACCTAAGGAGATG
Organism: Iris virginica; assembly: GCA_025631175.1. Lineage (NCBI taxonomy): Eukaryota > Viridiplantae > Streptophyta > Magnoliopsida > Asparagales > Iridaceae > Iris > Iris virginica. The sequence goes on along the minus strand of JAOTQG010179607.1, from coordinate 9,392 downwards.
CAAGCAATAAGAATTTGTAATAGCATGTTCCGGACACCAATGCAAGGTCGCAAGGCAGGTCTATCTTTATATTAACAAAGATATTGCTAAAAAGGGCTTTGACCTCTCAACTTTAGGTTTGACAAGTTCATTATCGATTTTATTGTAGCTAGCTAATCAACAAACTAACAAGTTTAGACAACATTTACTACTTTCAAAAGGATTGATCCACAACCATATCTACCAACGTAAAGAGCTATAAAAGATGCATGAGTTTCATGGAACCAGGACTATACAAAATTGTGCAGGTCTCAAAACACGGGTAGAAACTATATAAACAGAAGCCAAAATTCACTACAGAACTAATGAACAGAGAGATTATGTCAGCCCAAGAAATATTAAATAAAGAAAGACATGGTATCATATTAACGCAAAAACTACTGCAAACTAAAGTCTCAGCAAAGGCACCAAGATATAATTAGTCAGTCTCCAAGCATCATTAGTTAGTTTGATATGAACATTTCATGATATAAGCTAAATACAGCCAAAAGGTGGGAAAGAAATGGTGTGACAAATGATTCCAGGGTAAATGATAATAAAGAAAAGTGATAACGTAATATCGAGGGGATGCAAAGCCATGGCAAGTGGTAATGCAAGAATTCTCTATAAGCTTATCAATTTTTCAAAAAATGCAACAGGAGAAAAAATGCCTTCTCATCGAAAGTGAATTATCTACCGAATAAAGTAAGGTTGAGGGCAGTGAAAGAAGAGGTGCTTTAAGTAAATGTTCTTTAAGGACAAACTACAAACTTGTGTGGCTCACAGATTATGTGAAATAAATGAAAATTGAGGGGTAAATTCACGATGAAAATATATACTCCCTCCATTCCAAAATAAGTGCGCTATTTAAATTGTCACACAGATTTAGGAGGACAACTGATTTTATAAATGTGTGGGCACAAAGAATTTTGCTGTGGTCCAGGAAAAAATCTTGGCCATGACTCTTTCTTTTAGCTCCAAAAAATGGAAAGTTCGCAAAGTTGACACTTATTTAGGAACACCCAAAAAGAAATAGTGGACACTTATTCTGGAATAAAGGGAGTAACTTATTCTGTCACTTTCTTTTAGATCAAAAAAATGGAAAGTTTGCAAAGTCAAAAACTTATTTTGGACACCCCAAAAGAAATAGTGGACAGTTATTCAGGAACAAAGGGAGTAAGTTATTATGTTAAGTATTACGCACCAAGAATAAGGAAGAAAAGGAAGTTGATGTGCAAAATTTAAGTCGCTCATCTTACTTGCTTTATGCGCTATATATTATTTCCCCAATTTCATTTTAATTATTGAAACACCATGGAACCCTTTCTATTTTTCTTTCATATCCTGAACCAAACATTGCAGAAATGTACACATTTATATGTGATGACAGTCATAGTCCTCAATGAGAAAACAGATAAGCCCTACGAGGTTAAAAGTTAAAAGAGACTACAAACAATAGAAACAATTTTGCAAAAGTACATTTTTAACGAAGTAAAGCAACAAGCTCTAAGATAATTTTGGGTTAGTTAACAAAGAGATTACATGTATCTGAAATGAAATTGGTTTTGACAAGCGAAAGAATATCAATTAATGCAACGCCAAGCAGGCGCGTAACCCATGTACAGAGGAGGTATACAAAGATGAATGACCAAAAGAGACTATACTAAAACCAAACTTTGCACGAAATCCTCAAAAGTGTAGAAACAACTTGAAATTGACTCCATAATCCATAAAAAAGGATTTATGAAATGCAGATGCCTCAAGAGTTCTATAGTTTCTCCCCTTCGAGAATGTCCATTATATACACAAAGCTGCTGTGTGCCAACTACTAATACTCCTCCTTCTTTGATTGTAAAGGGACCAGCATAAAAACAAAATCCTTCACCGTCTTCGCATACCCACTGAACTCTAAATAACGCCAACACAAATTCCAAATTTGTCTCACTAACTGGGCAATGCAATAACAGATGGTTGACATTCTCCTCTCCTTGCATGCACGTGTAGCACCAGTTTCATAAATTACCTCACATTTTCTAAAGTTTTCTCCAGTCAAATTCATTGTTTCCTATGCAAAAATGCCACTCTTATAAAATCTTTGGATTTCCAAATGCTTTACTACGGAAATTAGGCCTGCCTAAGCCTTAATAAGAACTGGTTGAATGATTGCACAGGAAATATTCCTGCCATCTACCACAAGGGACATAGTTTCTCAAAAATGTCACTACCGACTCTAGCTCCACCAACCATGAAAATTCCTTCTAAAACTGGGGTCCAAACCAGGTTATCATCCTGGAAATGAACTACTGAACGTACTATCCCTTCTTCTTCACTGCCATCACCAAGAGATTGCAGAAAGAACGTTGCAACTTATTTTCACCACTCGACTAGTCTTTTCAAAAGTAAATTCTGGAGCCATCTCCCACTTTGAACCGAATGTACCTTTCAAACCATTCACATCCTTTTTATAGTCTTTCAACACTCCCAATCCACAAGATCACCTGCTTAGGGTACCAAAAATGCTGACCTTAACTATTAACCGCTATTCATAATAAACTTATGTAACCTTTTGGAGGACTTGGTTGAATTAATTCAAGTAATACCTGTAAGCGAAAAACTCTATATTTGGGGAGATTTTAATGGTCGTGTGGGAGAAGACCATGTAGGGTATGAGGGCGTGCACGGAAGATATGGTTTTGGTGATAAAAATAATGGAGGAGTAGCTTTATTAGATTTTGCGGCTGCCTTCGACCTAGTGGTAGTGAACACTTGGTTTAAGAATAGGGAAGAACATTTAGTAACTTTTAAAAGTGGACTAAATAAGAGTCAAAAAGACTATATTTTAAGTAGAAAAGTTGATAGGTTAACTTGTAAAAATGGTAAGGTGATTCCGGAGAGAGACTAACTTCACAACATAAAATTATGGCACTTGATATCACCCTTAAGACCACATCACAACATACAAAAGACCCTAAAAATCCAAAAACTAAGTAGTGGGATCTACAAAGCGAGAAACTAGGTTTACTTAGAGAGAAAATGATAAAAGATGAAACATGAAAAATAGTGGATGAGGAGAAAGAGGTAGAAAATGTGTGAGTACATTAAAAAGGTGTCAAAAGAGGTATTATAGGAGTCCACGTGCAATAGGCATGCAGATAAAGAAATGTGGTGGTGAAACGAGAAAGTCCAAAAAGTAGCCTGATTAAAAAGAGAAGCTTATAAAACTTGGCAAAACTCTAGAAACTTAAACGGTTTAGAGCGATACAAAGTTGCTAATAAAGATTTAAAAAAGCGGAGAGAGAGGCTAAGGGTAAATCATTTGATGACTTTTATAATAAATTAGATGCAAAAGAGGAGGAAAAGGTTACATTCAAACTTGCAAAATCAAAGGATAGGAAAAGCAGGGTTTTCAACGATGCGTTAAGGATGAAGACTCCCGCGTTCAAGTCGATAATGAAGAAATAGAAGATAGATGGAGGATATACTTTGAGAAACTACTAAATAAGTAACATGTATGAAAAGTAGTGAAGAACGATAGTGGCACTAATAGGAAAAGTAGAGATATTACTTTCTTTCGTAGAATTAATGAATATGAGATAAAGTTTGCCTTAAGAAAGATGAAAATCGGGAAAGCTTTAGGATCGGATGGAATACCCATTGATATATGAGAAGGGGTGTCTTGGCTGGTTAAGTTGATTAATAAAACTATGGTGACAAAGAAAATGGCAAATGAGCGGAGACGGAGCATTATAGTATCAATATACAAACATAGAGGTGACGTCCAAAGTTGCAGGAATTATAGAGGCATTAAACTAATGAGTCACACAAGAAGCTTTGGGAGAGAATAGTTAAGAGTAGACTAAGGAGGGAAACAATGGCATCGGAGAATCAATTTGGTTTTATGTTGATTAGAACAACAATGGAGAATATCACCTATGAAAGAGCTTGATGGAAGGCTATAGGAAAGGAAAAAAGAATCTTCAGATGGTCTTTATTGACTTAGAGAAGGCATACGAAGGGAGGTAATTTGGTCGATCCTAGAAGAGAAAGGGATTAAAGTGAGATATATTTAGATTATTAAAGATATCTATGATGGGGCATCGATGTTGGTTAGAACCACGGTTGGAGAGACATGCGAGTTTTCAATCATTTTAGGACTACACCAAAGATCGACAGTAAGTCCATATCTTTTTGCCGTACTAATGGATGGATTAAGTAGACATCTACAAAATGACATTGTCCCTATTGATGAAACAAAGGATCGGGTTAATGATAAGTTAGAAAATGAAGAGAAGATTTAGAAGTCAAAGGATTTAAAATAAGTAGAAGCAAAACAGAGTATATGGCTTGCAACTTTATGGTAATAGGAGTATTAGTGAAGTGAAAGTTGGGTTAGATGGAGAAGAAACACCTCAAAAGGAAATATCTGGATACCTAGAATCAATCATTAATCCATATGGAGAGATTCGAGAGGATGTCAACCATAAAATAATATTAGGTTGGATGAAATGGAAGAGTGCATTTGGATTGTTATTTGACCGGCATATGCTAGTAAAGCTAAATTGAAAATTTACAGGACAGTTGTTAGGCATGCGCTATTGTATAGAACTGAGTGTTGGGTTACCAAGAAAGAACATGCTAACAAGATGAGCGTAGTGGAAACGTGAATGGCTAAATGGATTTGCGACAAAACTAGGATTCATAATTAACAAATACGAGAAGTTATAAAACTAACTCCTATAGTAGACAAATGAGAGAGAGAACTGCCTAAAATGGATTGGTCATGTACAACGCAGGCCCCTTAGTGTTACAGATAAGAAGTGTGATGTTATTAGTCTTAATCATAGTAGGGGTAGGGGTAGGCCAAAGTTAACATGGACATCAACAATATGGAAGGAACTGAAAAAATATGATCGATACGGTGACTTGGCATTGGATCGTATGGAATGACGGAAAAGGATTCATGTAGCTGACCCTAGTTTAGTAAGCTTTGCCACTGCATGAACGGATATGGCAGTCACGAATTACAAGTTCACATTCACTTTGGACAAATATAAGTAAAAATTTATTTCTTTTTAAGTAATATTATAGCATAGAAGAAAAGGACCATTTGGTGTAATCATGAAAAGGAGTTAGCACTTTCATTTTTTTATTTATAATCAGAAAAATATTTCTTTAACAATAAATTGAAAACTGCAATCCAATAACCAAGCACCTCTCAATTATAAACCACCATGACAGAGTTTACTAACTTTTCCATCTTCGTTCTGACCTCTACTAAATCACCAGAACCGAAGACATCAAAGGGAGCCTAAAACTATCTGAAAAGCTGCAACAAGAAAAAGTAGCATCCATTCAAAATCTCAATACTCAATAAGAAAACAATTCTCCAAGTCTCCAACCAAAACCTAACTGCAACATATCTCAACCTTCAATGAGGTCATGACTACACCACTCCGATTAATCGCCAGCTGGTGGCGACGCCAACGTGGATAAATATGGAGGATCAAACAGTCTAGGGAAACCTTGAATACCCAAAAATTTCATACTTAAGAGATCCAACTCAATGCAAGGCGAACAAGACCTTGCTTGCTCGCCTGAAATGCAAAAGATCAGCAACTCGGAACAAAACAAAAACCCCCGGTACAAAACAAAGCCATAAACCACACCTTCACATACAATTTCTACTGCTGCATAACGACTTGCCACGTATCAAAAATTTTCCAAATCATCACCCCATCTAAATGTGTACAAGCCCTCTGCCAGAAATAAGAACTATGCCCCAATGACACAATTGTCTCCACACTGGAACCCAGAAAAGCTGTAAATAAGTATCATGACATTGAGTGGACACCAAGAGAAACTTTAAAGCTGCCGAATGCAACACCAATATATCCTAATAAGAAACCTAAACTCTATATCCATCTACGCAGAGTGAATCAAGTTGAATTGGGTTAGAGGAAATGGAAGGCAAGTGTGAATGAAGCTCCTGAACACAATCATGTGAGAATTGAGTTACCCATGTAACGCCAATTATTGTTCCCAACACTGTCCAAATCCCCCATATAGTGAGCCAACAAACACCCGATTACCAAGCAGAATCACACACCACCCTGGCAAAAACCCAACAAACCACCCTCGTCAAAGCCGAGCGCCCAAACACCAAAGAAGAATCAACATTAAATCAGAAGTTCACATTTAAATGAACGATGAATGATTAAAGACCTCAAAATATAGAACTCACTGGCAGTGTGTTTCATTTTACAATGACATACATAAATAATTGCGCACTTAACTGAACTGTTCCTTTGGTCAACTCCAAGTCTACAATAGTTCTAAATGTAAATATGAAAAGTTTTTTAGTTGGGATACCACTTTGTAGAACAAGTTGGATTTGATTTTAAGCTGCTTAAAAATTCAATATGATTTTTGACCTAATGGCATCTAATCTATATTCTAATAACTTTGACACGATTAATTTTTCTTTACAGAAAACTAATACCATAATCAATCAACAAAGTATAACATTTTTAAAACACAGGTAAGCTTTGAAGCAGAAAGTAGGCATTAAGAACCAGATCTGCGTTAAACGTCAATTTTAGAATTTTATTTCATCAAATGACACGGTTCAAAGAGTCGGATGAATTATGTTCCAAATGCAAAACAAATCAAAATGAAAATATTCCTCAGCTTCAAATTTTCTAAATGCATAGGCATGGATTAATATTCACAATGTACTTATGCGCATATGTTTCAATAAGGCTCTATAATTTGCTCAACCCAAAACCAACCTCTTCCTCATAATCATTACGTTCACGAATGCTTGTGGCCAATCCCATAATAAAAGTGTCAACGGGAGACCTTTCCTTGGTCCATCCGAATTCAATTATCTCACAGCTCGTCTTCAAGACGCTCTCGAACATGGCTCCCTGGCTGCTTCCCCAAGTGTCAGCCTATTCAAAATTATATAAACAATAAACACACATAAAATAGTAGAACGAAAAGGGGTGGAAACTGAACCAAACCAAAAATTGTACCTGCGCGCATGTAGTTAGCACAAGAGGCTTGAATCCAATCAGAAGAATGGGAAGCAGCTGACGTCCACGAGTAACAGCAATTTGGGAGATCCCACCAAGCAAAGAGCTGAAAATGTCTTCACAGATTCTCAACTTCCGCCACACGGAGTAAATACAAGCTTCTGCAGCTTGTATCAACAATGCAAGAGCTTTATGCAGCAGATGTTTTGATGACTTCCCATCCAAATATGCAAGACTTCTATTTTCTAGCCGAGATGCTGCTTTGAAAACAGATAGCTTTGTATTGATTCTAGCTTTTAGTAATGACCCTTGTTCACTCCAATCTCGCTTCCTTAGCTGCAAAAATAACCATTCAGTTTAACTTGCTTGTGAAATTTCCATTTCCTCACTAAGTAAAAGTGGCATATGACATAAGAGGAACCTACATGAAATAAAGTTACTCCAAAAAAGAGAGGGTGGGGGGGTTGTTATGAATATGTATTAGTGCTACGCTAATCTTTTTTAGTTCTTCCGACTCACTGACGGTAAATGGTGCAAGTACTAAGTATGAATAATAATGGCAAGTGTGTACCCGAACAAATTACCTTCAGCAAAAACAGCATTGATATAAGTTGCTCCTTTGCAATAGCTCTTACTTGCTTCAAAAGCTTCTGCTCAAGTTCAACTTTATCCAAAACATGCCAAATCAGCTTGAATGCAATTTCTTGTTTCTCAAGATTATCAATGGCCTCCTGCTCAAAAAATGCAGTAACCACCCTCCTACACTCACCTCCATCACTGTTAGCAACCATGGTTTGCAAATTATATCTCCACCCACCACTTAAAACCAACCCTCTGGCTGTAGAAGCTGAAGTGGCATCATCTCTGGAATCCACCTCACCACTCGAAGAACCAGAGGCGGCTGCATTGCTCTGATTATGGCTCACACTAATAGGAGAGCTATGGGATGACACGCTTTCGGGTGTTCCAGGAGCCATCGAACTAAGGTTACCGAGGAGATCCGAGGACGCCTCAATACGGTCAACAAGACAAGTAACCAATTTATTGGCATCCGAGGGAAGAATTGGCGGAAAACTATGCGACAAAGCACTCAAAAAGGCCCTGGAAATTGCCAAATCAGCACCACCATTCTCACCCTCGGTAACGGATGAATAGACAATACTCCCCATGAATTCGGCCACGGCAGTCCCGAAATCCTCTGACAATTCAGTTGCCTTACAAACATAGCCCAGTAAATCTCTGTAAAACGACGCAATCGAAGGGGTACCAAACGACTGAGGCCAAAATGATTGGTTAAAGGACGACGGAATCGAACGTATAAACTCGAGAACGATCTTCCGGCTAGGATCGTCGTTAGGGCACTTGGAAAGGAATCGCGCGACCGCGAGAATGGCATTGAGCTGAGAGCGCGTAACCCTAGGAGATCCGGAGAGGAGAGACTCCGGCGGAGGACAGCGGTTGCAAATCCAACCTAATTTTTCCTGCAATTGAGCCGGATGCTCTGCTATCAAGTCGCATAGCTCGATCAGTGGCTCCATCGCCGATTCCATTCAGTAAAATCAGCAAAATTCAAAACAAATGAAAACGCATACGGTAATTGAACAAACACATTTCTGCATGTATTCGTGGAGTGAGAGGAGGAGGAAGATGAGAAATTGATTCGAGAAGCGCAATTGGATAGAGAAAATGTGGACGGAATTTGGGGGGAATTGTATTCTGGTATCGAGAAGAAACGAGGTTTGGGAATATTTTCTGCGTACTTCTTTCAATTTTGATACAAGGTTAATATACTCGAGTGTTGTAGGCTTCAATTACAATCGATGTGATTACTCCTACAGATCCTCCTCTATTTTGACTAAGGAATATGATGATCAATTCTGATCCCTAAATTACAGATTTCCATTCTAACAGGAAAGTGGGGGATTCTGGGATTCAGAAAGACGATCCTGCAGATTCGCTCCTGTCCCGTCGCGTCGTTCTTCTTCAGGATCTGTTGCTTTTTCAGGTACCGTTAGCTCTTGTTTCTTTTGGCGTCTTCACTTTCCTTGTTCTCGTTACTGTTTTCCTTTTCCTTTTCCTTTTTTTCTTTCCAATATTACTACTTCCTCTATTTATTTTAAATGTGTAATTTATGGTTATAAAATAACTCTAACAATGCCCTTGCCCGTCTCGTGTAAATATACACGAGATGTCACATTTCATCTCGTGTAATACTTCTCGTGTAAGCTCATCTCGTGTGAGCTTACACGAGAACCCTTGCCCGTCTCGTATAAATATACACGAGATGCCACATTTCATCTCGTGTGAGCTTACACGAGAAGCATTACACGAGATGAAATG
>JAOTQG010179497.1:0-16985 GCA_025631175.1 Iris virginica | reverse complement strand
AGTTAACTAAACACGTGTCTTGATCCGGTGGATGGCATAGAAGATGGCATAGGAAATGCCATAGAAAATCCGGACCCAATTCGACGTTCTCCAAACGCAATGCCAAGCTAGCTCTAGCCTCTAAGGGTTTATTTTCTATAAAAGTGATTTTTTAAAATATATTTTAATATGTGTGATTTTTTAAAATTAATTTAAAAGTATTTTACTTTTTTATGTTAAGTCATATTCTAAAACAAAATGTTAAATTTACTTTTCCTGTAAATAGGTAATATAATCAACGTACATTAACAGTGAAAATTATTAATGATAAATCAAGATAAATATAAGTAAGTTAAAATCACTTCTGAATTTTTTTAATTATTATTATTGTTTTTTTTTTTGCCAAAATACACTTTTTCACATTTTAACATCTTAGATCAAAATCATATTCGGCAATCAAACAGTGTCAAAAGTGATTATAAAATTCAAAAGTGATTCTCAGCTCTCCAAATTAAATTTGAATAATTTCAAATTTGACTTTAATTATCAAGTATGCCTAAGAAAAAAAAATTAATCGAGCCAAATCGATCGGAAAAAAAAAATCAATGTAATGGCTTGGTTTAGGTTTCCAACATTATCAAAACTACAAATATTGGGTTGATTTCGATTTGATCGCAATAATTACACTTTTAAAATTAAATTGAATCGAGGGTATAATAGTATATGTTTAATTTTTTATATTTAATTGATTACTTATATATACTTTATGGTTCGTTTGGTTGGAAGGGTGAAAATTAAATAGGAGTGAAGGAAAATAGAAATGTTTTACTTTCAACCTTCAAAATGCTTTTTACTCTGGTTGTTTGGTTGAACAAGGGGGAAAGAAAGTGTTTTATTTTCATTTATTTTGTAAGATATGAAAAGTACAAAAATACGTTTAAAATTATTGAATTGTTGCTTTTACTTTTTCCTTTCATTTTCACTCCTTTTTTGGGGGATAATTTTTTATCAAATAGAAGGTATTTTTATTTTCCTCCACTTTTCCATATATCCCTCTCTTTTCACTCCTACCAAACAAGTGAAAAGAAATACATCCCTCCAATTTTCCCTCCTCATTTTATACCCCTCTAATTTATCTCAATCAAACACATTATTAGTATCAATGCATATATTTTATAACACTGAGTATTGTATTACATGAATTTTTACTCTTATTATTTTACTTTCATTTATCTCTTTATTCGACTTTCATAATATAAAATTATGTTTACTGTAATTTATAAATTGAATTATAAAAGTTCTCTTTTTTGTGATTGAAAAATTCTTTACATAACCGAAAATTACAAAATCGAAGAGCCCGTTTTTCACGTTCTTAATAATAATGCTAAAATTTTGATTTAATTTTAAATTTAATTAAAAGTGATCAAAATCAAACAACGATCACCCCTACTTATCGAGTACTTATGGAACTAACTCCATCTATAAACAATTGAGTGTCAAAATTAAATACTTCCTCTATTTTAAATAAATATTCATAATAATATATTAGGAAAGAAAACTATCACTTTTTAGTGTTTAAGCATTCTTTGCTAGAAGTATTTATTTTAAAAATATATATATAAATTATAAATTATGTATATAGTATGAATATAAAATGCACAGAAGTTACATAATTATAATATTTATAATTATTATGTAGATTTTATATTCATATTACATGTAGGGATGACAATTTCTCATAACCCGACCTGAATCCGATGATGTCCCGCCCCGATGATGTAGGGATGGCAAGTTCTCATATTTTTTAAAGACCCGATCGGGTTAGGGGCGGGTTCGGGTTTAAGTTCCATCCCGCCCCGACTAGTGTTATGTCTATTTTTTTAAAAAAATATGTACATAATATATATTAAAAAAGGAATATTTTTATATTTTGAGTGGTTAAATTGAGTTAGAATTATATCAAAAATTAAAAAGAATTAATTTTGAATTTAAATTATAAAAAAATTAAAATTTTAATAATGTAGACGGGGCGGGGCGGATCGAGTCCGAGTTTTTGTAATTGCGGGGCGGGGTGTGGGAAAATCGGGTCGGATTCAGTTTTGGAAATACCCACCCCGTTGCCATCCCTAATTATATATATAATTTATAATTTATATATACATTTTTGAATAAAATGAATGCTTTTAACAAAACGCGCATAGGCGTTCCATATAATACGCGCCTCTTCAATTCATAGGGTCATGATTTTATTTAGCTGGGCAATGAAGTGCGTGGATAACGAGGAAGAAGATTGCATGTAGATTGACACAACAGTGGGACAAAAAAAAAAAGTGGATTCGTAAATGTGGCTCCTAATATTCTTATCGTCGTCCAATTAGTATTAAAAGTATCTTTATTTTAAAATTTTCAAATCATGCACAACGATCTGAATGCTTGACTTCTTAAGTTTTTAATTTTAGCGAATTCAACTACAGCTCCAAATAATTAAGCAAAATAAATCATCCCCGAAAAATTTAAAACCGGTGATCGAAGATGGAATTGGTCCATAAAATCCTATAGCAAGTCACCTCCTCTCCGTCGTCGCCGTCTTCATCATCGGCGAATTGGAAATCCTAATTTTTTTTCCTCTTTATCACAATCTAAAATCCTAATTTTTTAAGTTAAAAGTATTTTCGTTTTCATGCTTGTTTTGATTGTTGATTTAATATATTTAGATGAATTGTTGGTTGAATATCTGCAACAAAAATTCAGAAATGCAACTTTTTATTCGGAACAAACTTGAAATGAAAATGTGGTGCATGTATTTCGTCAGTTTGTTCTGTAACGGAGTGAATGACTATTATGTAATTGTTATCTCCTATTTGAAATTGTGGGAGGTATCATTAATCAAAGTCAAGTAACTAAATAAAGTAGGGGTGACAATTTGTGATCCGATTAAATTCGTGGGTCTATTAATTTTTTAAAATTAATCTATTTAAATGAGTTATAATCAATAAATTTGAATCTATTTAACATTAAATTACTAAATATGTTTAAATTTATTGATTATCACTCACTTAAATATATTAATTTTTAAAAAATTATAAACCCGTGAATTTAATCGGGTTATAAATTACCATCCCTAAAATAAAGGGGTGTAAGGGCAAATAATTTATCTTTTACATTAAAGGATAGTACATTTAATACGATTTTTAATCTGTTTTACAAAAAGCAATTACCCTTTAGATTAATTACTATCAATTTTCTTCTAAAATATAACCGGGCTAAACACCAGCGAACCACCTACCGGCAGTCCGTATACCGAGCGCCGACGCGCTTCTAGGTGCTCCATATTCATTCTATTATGTTATTTTGTTCATATTTTATAATTAAATATTTATTTTTATCATTATTACTGAAATCAATAATAATAGTAAAAAAATTAAAATGAATATTTAATTATAAAATATGAACAAAACAACATAATAGAATAAATATGGAGCACAAGATAGGAGCGCCCATGCTCCGTATAATTTCTAACCGACCGGTGGTCAGTCTCAGTGGTATATAAACATGTCATTTGCCGCTTCATTTTAAACCATTTCACTCCATTTCACTCCATTCATCGTCTCCCGCAAGTTTCTTCCACACACCTAACCGCTTCAAGTTAGTCAGAAACCTTCCCTCGCCTCGCAATCCATATCACTCTTCTACCGCCTACGCCTGAGTTCTAATTTTGCCCGAAAAGATGAGCTTCGATTCGTCTAGGTCGGCGAATTCGGGTTCGAAATCAAAGAGAAGCCTCAATTCGGCGTCTAATTCTAACACTTCCAGTAAGAAGAAGACCAGCCAGAAAACCCTAGGCATGGCTTGGGGCTCCAATTCTCGCTCCAACTCTCGATCTTCTTTTCGTTCTTCTCCCTTCTCCGATTTCGGCAGGTCCTCCTTCTCTCTTATACACGTGCCACACGCACAATTTATATTTTTCCTTCATGTACACTTCTTCTATTTTTATGCTATTTTGAACATAACGCTCAAGTCCCAGTAATTTCCTACAGTATGTGCTTATTTAATGGGAAAGGTTAATAATCGAAGAATGAAATTATTTTAGTTGAAATTCATCTACAATGTATTAGGAATGCCCCAATGCGCTGGTATTAGTTTTCGATTAAAATCGTTTTGTTCATCTGACTATTACCAAGTTCCATTTGGGTACTTCTTAGCAAGACTCTGTTTATAATGCTCCACCCACCCCAACTTCGACATTTTCTAATAATTTTACTAAACTTATACTCCTTGTTTGCTGACTGATATAATTCCTATGTACACAGTGCTATAATAATGTATACTCTCTAAGTGTATCTAGATACATCGGCTTCTAAAACTGCTGTATCTAACTACCAAAATATGAAACATAAACTCCTTATGTATGCGCTCATGACTAGTATGCGGTGAGGTGGAATTAGTTGTATGCTTATACCGCGGTCGGTGGACACCAATTGTGAACTTTTTGGGTGGGTTCGTAGTGAAGCAGGTTCTCGTTGGGTTTGTGGAGGGGCATGCTCTTATTGAATTGCTTCTTAGGTTTTATTTTTTAATGTTAAATAATGATGTAAGAGCGGGGCATGATGTAAAATGTTGAAACAAAGTTATGTCGGGACTAAATGTTGCATTAGGTGAGATATGCTATCTCTAGGGTCCTTCATTGCTAGAGTTATTCCTAGTGAGGGTGTGAGGGATAGAAGGAGGGGAGGTGTGATATCCAGCTCCTATATCGGAACAGATGTGAGGAAGAGCGTGCTCATTTATGGCTACCTACAACTTATGGCCACCAACTTCTCCAAGGATTTAGGTGGGTGTGTTAACCTTTTAGGCCGAAAGAGATTATATGGTATGCTTACGTTTAGGAAGATTTAGATATTCAGCTTAAAACTGTAGCACACATATGAAGCATCTTAGTTAAGATAGCAGCCATAGGTTTATGAAAATAAGCTTTACGACTATACCCAATGGGCCATGAACCTAATGATATTTTTGATGGAGACATCGGACCAGTTTGCTCGAGTTTTTTGGGCTAAAAAAGACTTGGAAACAACATATTTTGTTCACCTGTGTGATTTCTCCATCGTGGTTTCTTTTTTAGAAAGCAAACCTACTATTTTTACATGCACCTATACCCATACCTCCAAATTCTATATCTCATTACTCATCCCATCAACATACTATTTGCTCACATTTTTTTCCCTATCATATTATTATTCTCTCTTATTTTTCTCTTTTGAGTAATGATTTGATGGGGGATGTTTCAGAGTCATAAGGGTAATATGGGAATGTTAAATACAAAATCAATACACACAACCCCAGCAAAAACACTCAAAATAATCCTAAATAAGCCACAAATCACAAAACTACCTCAAAAACCGGCCTTCCAAACGTATCCATTGTAGTTGCTATATATAGGTAGAGAAACTTCTTGATGGACTTTGGTTTGGTTGTAGTTACATGGAAGTGAAGAACAGGAAGCTACATGACCAGTTTGATGCTGAAGCTTCAAGCTCTTCCGGTGCGGGTTCTAGGAAACCTATATTTAATGGGGTTTCTATTTTCGTTGATGGATATACTGTCCCTTCTAGTCAGGTTTGTAGTAATTCTTCAAATTCATTATTCGTTGTCAAAAAATTTATCTGAAAACTGGTTGAACATATAAGAAAAGAATTTGACAGCTGTGTGAAGAAAGCTCTGGACCCCAACACCCTAGACTCCCTTTATGTCCTAGTTGTCTATGTTGATACCAAGCTTCTTATAGGAGCTGCGAGGTTACATGGTAAAGCACGGAGGGCGCTTTGAGAACTACTTTTCGAGGCATCGTGTTACTCATATAATCTGCAGTAATCTTCCTGACAGTAAAATAAAGAATTTGAGGTTCAGCTTCCTTATCCTATGGTTATCTATTAATTGATTCCTTATAATGTTATACGTCAACAATTGTTAACGTTGTAAACTTTATTGTAGATCCTTCAGCGGCGGGCTACCAGTTGTGAAACCCACATGGGTGTTGGATTCTGTTGCTGCGAACAAGCTTTTGAGCTGTAGGATTTCTTATACTTCATTTTTTTACTTGCCGGTAATACTGTACTGATGTTATGATTTTGGATTTCTTTGAAGGATAAGAAAAATATCAATTCAAGCTCAATCCGTGTTCCAAATTATTTGGGCCGACTCTTAAAGAAAAATTTAGTTCACTTGACACGACTGATGTATCAAGTGGACCATAATTGGACAAATATTTAGGTAGGAAAAGTGTATAGAACACTCTAAAGCAAAATTGAGAATGAGGAAGACATGAGATAGGGGTGTCTCAGTTATCTATTCCATCATATCATCTATTTTGAAGAAGATTTCTAACAAAAGCCATTGATCGAGTTAAACTTGAAATAATTAGGTGCATGAAGAGTAACCTTTCCGGTTTTGAGTATTACTCGGGTGATGTTTGATTGTGGGGTTGGAAAGATAGTCATGCTTGTTTAGCGGTCTTAAGAAGAGAAGGCGTGGACTTCAGATCTCCATAGGCATTGGAAATGGAAATGAACAAGAAAGAGAGAAGTTAAAAGAAGTACAGAGGTTCTTAAACCTAACACTCAGCTCAGAGAGGAAAATTACCTAGTCTGCCCAGTATGTTTTGCAGGCTTCACATCCTACACATCTACGTAATACACAAGAAAATATCTTAATACTAAGTCAAAAGTAGGCAATAGTCCTAAATATAGGACATGGATTGGTGCACCTGGACATAGTTGCAGTATTAGATGAAAGACCTGCTAGAAAGCTTGTAAGTTTAAAAGGTTAATAGGTTGGTACTGAATACGAAATCAAGAATACGCGATTTTCACTTGGAATTCCAATTTATCTGATTTCCGAAAGATCAAAGTAACTGTGAAAGTAGAACTTGTTTATGTGTTAATACGAGCCTCTCCTGTCCAATATGCCATCAATGCGTAGCAAAAAATTGTAACATGATCCTGAATAATCAGTTCTTGCATGCTGATCTGGAATTGGGAAAAACCTTGATTTCTGCAACACTGTAATATATTTCCCCCCACATTTTATTCAAATTCTTCAGTGCGTCCTGTTCTGGTGCCATGTTCTTAGCATTTTCACTTGTAACTGCATTGGCTTATCGAATAGATCTCAGATGCTGTGGTTTTTTTACGGTGGACATGGATGCGGTATGCATCTAAATATTAGCTTATTCTTTTTTGTTGTTTGTAGGGATTCCGTATCAGCTTGATCAGCTTGCTAGTGAAACTAATAATCAACCAAAACTATCGGCCTTCTTTACTGTGCGAAGCCATGAAGTTGATGGTAATCCAGCAACTTGCTTGACTAATCAAATGGTATCTGGAGCAGAGGATCCATCAGTGGAAGATGGCACATTTGTGGATGGTAATTTTTCCGAACTGAGTGAATCTGTGGAAGACATGAAAGAACAAGATGGAGAGGTTGATGTACAGGAGAATTTTTGTGGAGCAGTTCTCAATGATCCAAACTTCAATAAAAATACATTTGATGCAAAAATTGTTGAATCAAATGACGTTGCAGTAGGAGATAGGGGCCTGGTTGAAATGCAACCTGAGTCTAGTCCATGTCGACCTTCTGTCTCCGTTAGCAGCTACTGCATAGATGATCAAAATACAAAAGAATCACCATCAACAATTGTAGACTCTTCTAATCAGAAGCATTCAACTCTTATGGACCCTAATTTTGTGGAAAATTATTTCAAGGTAGGAAGGTGGAAGTAATAATGAAATATTCGGATTAAACTTTATACTGTTGGTCAATTGTGCATGCAATTTGGTTTCACGCCTGGTTCTTTATAGGGATCCTTGCATTTCTGCGGACTTCTACATACAATTTGTAAACCTTGTAGTTTGTCTTTGTGGAACTTTGGGTAGCAAATGAACGTGCTTTTGTTTGGTATCTTTCAGACTGGGCCACTTTATTTCTTGAGGGGCAAAGGTTTCACCGCTGATGCATTATTTATTCCTTTGAAAAATCCATCAATGAAACACATCACGAGCAAGACAGAAAAGTTGATGCATTGTACATTGCTTTTTTAAATTTGTTACAAATTCCTTCATCCTATTTTCCAGTTCAGATGCCCCTGAACAATTGACCTAATTTATGTATGCCATGTTAATTGTGCATTGATTTCGACAGAATTCGAGGCTGCACTTCATAGGCACTTGGAGAAATCGGTATCGTAAGCGCTTTCCCAGTTCATCTGATGGGTCCAGACCATCAACTTCCAGTCCCATTGCTTCTTCCATGTGTCAGAAGACAGCAATTATCCATGTCGACATGGTAAATTTAATACATTCTGCTACTGAACCCTTCCCCCTCGTTGACAGGTGTTCTTTTCCCTCCTTTGACAGATATTGTTCCGGAGGTATACGGAAAATTCAACATTTAAAGAAAAAGGATGTTTCTGTGGGTTTTTTTAGTTCTTCTATTGGATATTGCCATGACAATGTTTTATTGGTCCAGGATTGCTTTTTTGTCTCAGTGCTCACTCGAAAACATCCTGATCTGTTGGATAAGCCTGTTGCTGTTTGCCATTCAGATAATCCGCGCGGTACTGCTGAAATTTCATCAGCAAATTATCCTGCTCGAGGCCATGGTGAGTTTTATCCTGATCTGCTCTATGCATGTTGAGTTCTTTTTCTCATCTAAATGGAACTTTGTATGTACTTAGGAGTGAGGGCGGGGATATTTGTTAGAGATGCAAAGGCTCTTTGTCCTCACCTTGTCATTCTTCCTTATGACTTTGAAGCGTATGAGGAGGTAAACACTTGAAAGCCACTCATTATTGAAGCTGCTGATTAAAGAACACAGGCACCGTGGGATTAGGGGGTGGGGTGTTAGGGAAAACCTAATGTCGCACCCCTATCTTCTATATGTCTTCTTCTTTATCTTTCCGGAGTCGCATTGCTATCTCTTGAATTGTGTTGCAGGTGGCTGATCAGTTCTATAGCATATTGCATAAGCACTGCAACATAGTGCAGGTTGGTCTGTATGAACTACAATTCAGAAGCTACTTTCTCTTAGTTGTGTGTAGTTCTTGACCTGGCAACTGCTACTGGATGCAGGCTATGAGTTGTGACGAGGCTTTCTTAGATGTATCGGACTCAGAAATGAAAGATCCTACGCTATTAGCTTCAGTGATTAGAAAGGAGATTTTTAATACTACAGGTTGCACTGCAAGTGCAGGAATATCTGGAAATATGCTAATGGCCCGCCTTGCAACAAGAGCTGCTAAACCAGATGGACAGTGCTATATCCCTCCTGATAAGGTACTCAGTATTCTGGGACCCATGCGAATGCTATACCACATGTCACTGTACTCATGCAACTTCTTTTCTGTTCTTATGTAACCTTTGTTAATTGGTTGTGCTCGCATGTTATGAACAGTCACATAACCTAAAAGTTGTATGTCACTTCTGATTCCTTTTTTGTATTGTTCAACAGTTCCTTTTCATTCTTGTAACATTCTCCTCTTCCTTTCAAGTAGATCTATCCCATCATGTACTCACGTCACTGTTCTTATTCTTTTTTTTTGTTTGGAGGGTGGAGGGGTCTATATGTACTTATTTCCAGTTTCAAATTTTCACACTTGGGATATGCTGCTTTATTTCGCTTTTTTGAAGTATCTCTTCTGGCATATGGTTGGAGTATGAAGTGGGTTCCATAGAAGTAAGACACTCCTTGAGATTTGTATTTTCTATAAAAGACAGTTTCCTAATTGAGTTTATATCCCTTGGGGTGATGGAAGTGTAACCCGATTAGTCAGTGTGTTTCAAATAAGGCATCTGAGCCAAACACAATGCTTCAGCCATCCTTGTTTCTTTCTTTTTCTCAAGGAAAAAAATCTTAGTCGTGCTACCTTGAATAACATGATAATTGTTGTATGCAGAGAATGAAGATTAATCTTATTGCTTATAAAAGAAAGACTAGAATATTATGCAGCAGTAAGTCTTATCACAATATCACTTGAGTGTCAATAAACTTGCCCAATGCAGCTGCACTAATAGGCATTTGTTTTTCTTCCTCTATTTGCTTTTTTTGATGTCTGCTTCAGCGTGCATGGCAATCATCTGAAAATATTGCCTCGAGGACGAATTTAGATACCTGCTTATTTATGGTTGTGATATGTTTGATGCTTTCAGTATTCCTCTATTCGTGGATATATTCAAAGTAATCTACTGGATGGTAATGTCATTGGTCGATCTGGTTATTATTGAATAGTATTATGCTGTTGCTATATGTATTAGATCTTGATCTATGGGAGGCACCGCTAATCACTTGGCTACACTGTTACCTCAAGTTGACATTGGTTTGAATTTATACATATTAGTTATGTCATTTGTGTTTGCTGTCAATTCTATGTTTCTCTTCATTACTTACATATCTGCTAAAATTGGAAACTAATGTTAAAATTACCTTTCAGATAACAAGTATTCTGGTTATGTCAGGTGGATGATTATTTAAAGGAACTTCCAATTAAGGCACTTCCGGGTATTGGCCGTGCTTTAGAGGAGAAGTTGAAGAGGAAGGAAGTTAAAACTTGTGGACAGCTGCGTGTGATTTCCAAGGTATTCTATTGTTTTTCAATTTAAGACTACTTTATTAATGCGATAATATTGAGTAACTTCTGTTTATGCTGAAAAATTACTTTTAGCTGTATCTCTGGTTGTACTTCACTTCTCCGTTAGATATTTCTTATGCTTGTTCAAGTTTTGATTCATTTTGATTTGCACGCTACTGATTCCTTTCTGGATTGTGCTTTAAAAGATTTTCACCATTATATCTGAGAAATTTGATTTGTGTGGGGAATGAGAGCTGTAGGCTTAGAACTTAATTCCCGGGCAGTGGTCACTGTCATTTTATGTTGAAAACTCACAGCAGTAATTAGCACTGATTATGTTTGTTATTACATCTTCTTAACTCGAGTGTCTAAAGTTTTAAATGATATGCATTATTCCATGTTCAGCCTTGCTTCTTGCATGTCATTACCATAGTTATTTAAAGAGTGCACTAATTATTACTGGCTCCAAATGATGACTGATATGCTGTGGTTTGCGAGTGTTTTGAATAATATTTTTCTTTGATGGATATGAAACGTAAGATAAGGTTGATGCAGACGTCTATTCTTTGGGAGTAGGTAGGACTGAGCGTGCCGAAATGCGAATGCTAAGATGGATGTGTGGTAAAACTAGAAAAGATGCGTAATGTACAAATTCAAGAGACGGTGAAATTCGCTCCTTTAGGGAAGAAAATCGCTTAAGATGGTCCACAAACATGTAACATAGGTCTCCTAGTGCACCTGTTTAGGAAGTGCTAGTATATCAACCTCTATCAAGCTATGGGTAGGGGAAGACCAAAGCTAACATAGACATCTACACGACAAAAGGATATGAATGATTGTGACTTAAGTATTGAATGGTTGAAAAGGATTCATGTAGCCAAACCCAAGTAATATCTTTTGGGACAAATAGAAAAGGAGAGTGGAACCATATATAGATATATTTTTTTTCAGTGGCGGAGCCACTATAGGGCCACAGGGTGCCATGACCCCATCCCCTCTTTGGTTAATTACATTGTATGCTCCCTTGGTTTATAAATATATGTTCATTTTGGAAAAGAAGGTTGATTGTTTGCCCAATAGAACTTTGAGTATTTCTAGAAAAAAAAAAGGATATAAATAAGCAAATCTTAATTGAATACTTATGTGGCCATGTGGGTTGTGCTATGATCATTTATAAAAAGGAAAAATGGAAGTCTTTTACCGTCACTTCTGACTCCCCTGCTTCAAGCAAAAATCATCATTTACTCCATAAATCCTACAATAAAAAGGAGAATCATATATACTTATTACTTACAACAATAGGTCCATTTAATAAGTAATCTATTTTGGCTTTTGAATTTCACACAAATATACATCCTAGAACCAGTTGTATATCACTTTTTTCCATTCCGTCTTTCTTGTCTAGCTATCGGTTTAATCAAAATTACTTGTCAATTAACTTAGAGAATCTTTTAATTGAAATTTAATGCTACACAATTACAGAGACCAATTTTACTGCAGTATCTTATACTTTATTTACTGGAGTACATGCTTTTGTTCTTTTTTTAAGTTAATCATTCACATAATATTGTTTATATGAAACTAAAACAAAACTCAAATATTTATAGAGATGAAGTACTCTTATGTACTTTTTATAATAGAATAATATTG
Organism: Iris virginica; assembly: GCA_025631175.1. Classification (NCBI taxonomy): domain Eukaryota; kingdom Viridiplantae; phylum Streptophyta; class Magnoliopsida; order Asparagales; family Iridaceae; genus Iris; species Iris virginica. The sequence goes on along the minus strand of JAOTQG010179497.1, from coordinate 4,735 downwards.
CACGTGAATTTGTGACTTTCTTATTTAGAAATAATAATTCGAGAATGATGAGTCTAGTTGATTTCATTTAATCATAGAATATTTTATTGTATTGATTTTTTTTTTGAAGAAATATATGCATCTTTAGAGTTTAGTGTAATAACGAAAAAAATTTAGAGCTTGTATAGCCTCTGCGAAGACAGAGTTCTGGCTTCGCCACTGATCTATTTTAGGGGTGGAGGGAGTATGAAATAGTATTAGTATGTTAGCTCTTACAGCTTAGCTTCCATGATGTTTTTTTTGTTTGGCTTGTAGTGTTCTCTCAACATGTGGACATGGTACATAAACTTAAAGATCCATGAGCACTGAATTACATATATATTTTATGAATGTTCACATTGGAAAATCATGTAGTTTTAGCGACTAATGTCATTTTATCTAACAAAAATTGTGGTATGCAAGTACTTCATATGGTCTTCTCATCATGCATCCCTTTTTGTAACATCTGCACCAAAAAGGTGCACAAAGATGTGCCAAGTGCAGGAGGCTCCATAATGGCCATTTGAGGTTTTGGGAAGTCTTTAGCGTACAAATATGTGCAAAGTGATTGCAAATAAAATGAAAGGGAGTTGTTGATCCTCATTTCTCAATGTGGATTGACCACTGAGTTTTAAGTGTCGTGCACTCGGATTCATCCTCAGTTCATGGATGAAGATCTTACTCTCCAGGTTTTTATACATTAGTGTACTTGCAATTCATGTTGAAATTATCAATGTGAGGCGAGTTTTCAAATTGTTGTGCAATGTGTGCTACGTATTGGACAACAGGACAAGAGCTTTTGTTTTAATGAATATCTCAGCAGTTTACATATGTGCATCATCTTGGGTTTCTCAGGAATCTCTCCGGAAGGATTTTGGTCTTAAAACTGGTGATATGCTGTGGAATTACTGTAGAGGCACTGATAATCGTTTGGTTGGAATGATTCAGGTATTACAAATGATGCTAGGCTATAATTCTGTGAGAAACTTCAAAAGTTTCAGTATCTATTAAATGTGTCAACTCTTTTTTTGGGTCAAAGTTCTGCATGTTTTTGCATTTTCTGGTCTTAATTTCATATAGTAGGTATCTAGCTTAATTCTCTCATGCCATCATTATCACGCAGGCGACGTTACCAGTCTGACTAATTAGTGACTTTCTAACTGAAAAGCATTATAAATAATAGTGTGAAACAAAAGAACATTATTGCTTTGACTGTGTTGCTCGAATAGATGGACAAATACTGGAAGGCTAAGCTATTACTCCCTCCGTCCCACTTGAAGAGGGGTCCTTTGATTTTACACTCAAATTAAGAAATGAGTTGAAACTTGAAACATGTCCTTTCTTTAAATGCCCCCACAATTTGAGGCCTGTAATTATCCCCGACAAAAAGGAAGGGTAAATTTGACATTAAGGATGGCTCAAAAAGGAAACATAACTCTTCAAGTGGGATGATCGAAAGGAAAGCGTCTCTCTTCAATTGGGCCAGAGGGAGCATCCGCTCTTGACTCTAAAAAAACATAAGCTACAAAAGGTATTGAGGGCATGATATATTTTCAAGCTGCAAAAGACCTTTGGCTGTATGTTGTCTCTATCCTGCATCCTGATCCATGTGCAAAAGCTCAATCAGCGAAGACAGAACAGATGCTTGTCGGCATGAATCAAGATATAAACAAATAACTTATTTGAGGCAACTTTGTACATGCAATGGGGCTTGGAAGGTAGGGCATTTGAGATGGTTCAAGAGACAAGGGAGATACATTAGAAAGAATTAATTGGTTGTTGGTGAATCAATGCCACAATCCGCGACTGGTATTTTTCATTTAGTGGAAGGTTATCTATCATTTCTGATTAGTGACATGCACATCTGCTGCACAAACATATTTAGTTGTTAATGAGTTTTCCCGGTTCTACTTTGCAATAAAATTGAAGCGATACGATAGTTGATCTCCCCGCACAGTTGCACCTCAACAACTCTCTGTTAAGATCCTATACTACTGCAAAATAATTGTTCAGAGGCAGAATTGATAGTTTATGAACCACAAGACACTTTTCAGAGACTCTTGTGTTGGGAATTTAAACTCTTGCATACATGCTTAAGGCATTTTGTATAAATCATTTGAATATGTTTGAAGTCCTACATGCTGGGACATCTTGGTTTCAGTATCGGACATCTTGGTTTCAGTATCTAACTTCAATGCCCAATGATAATGCATTTAGATGGAAAAAGAAGGAAATTCACACACATCATCCTTTATCTCCCTAAGTATATTACTCTCTCTGTCACACACACACACACACACACAGAAAATGAAAGCGAGGGAACATCTAATATCCATTATTATGAGTAGTTCATTACTTACATAACTTGCATATTTTGGTTATCTTGGTCCTTAAAAGCTTTTTGTTGTATCAAAACCTTGCTATACTTTCGACCTTCTTAGACTTGAATTCTTGTCAGGAAAGCAAGTCTGTAGGTGCTGAAGTAAACTGGGGTGTCAGATTCAACAGTTTGAAAGATGTCAGTATCCCTGATATTCTCGCTTCTCTGAAGAAAAAAAGAAGTAACAGAACAAAATAGATTGGCTTAAAATATTTCTGCTTTTTCAGAGCCAACATTTTCTTGTCAACCTTTGCAAGGAGGTTTCTTTACGGCTTCAGGGATGTGGAGTGCAAGGACGCACTTTTACCCTTAAGGTTTTCTTCATTTAACTATTCCTCGGATGATTGAATAAATAATTGCTATACAGGAAATTTCTCTTTGGGCTCCCATTTTGCTAGATATAATTTTCTGATGGTGTTGGTTTTCGTTAATACTTGTGTACGATCTTTATTATTTATGGCTTATGGCCATTGCTGAAAGTTATTTCATACATCAAACTAGGTTAAGAAGAGAAAAGTAGGCGCTGATGAACCAACCAAGTATATGGGCTGCGGAGACTGTGATAACCTTAGTCATTCTATGACGGTAACGATCAACTGATCTAACCAAAACCTTGTAATGTACCTTGGTATCATCTTAAGAATTTTGAGGTCTTCTGACTTTCAAGTGTGTTGTTGTGGTGCTAGATTCCAATGGCTACTGAGGATGCAAATGTCCTTCAAAGGATAGCAACACAGCTCTTTGGGTTTTTCCACATTGGTAGGTCCATTTTATTGATGCTTACTTGATTTGGTTCTGCTACTTAACTTAGGTGATGAAAATGCATTGTGCGGGACAGTTGAACACCCTGCTGTTGTTGACCATGTTTGTCATATTTAAGCCTTAACCGTCGCTATTCTTTTTCCTTTTCCTGATCTGCGACCACCCTCTTCCCTTTTTTGATGGTTGTGGACTGTATGAAGCGGTTGCAACACGGTTTACTGTTCAACCTTGTATTTAGCTGCTACCTTTTTTCCTTTGAGCGATTGTGCTTTCATCACCTGGTCTAATTGTCATTTAACATTGTGGCGTGTTTCCAACTGTAGCAAGAGTGAATGTTCCACTTTGCATTTGCTGATTGTTAGTTTTATATTGTCTGGGGAACTGAGGTAAAATAATCCTTGGTGAAATAAACGATTTATCTACCACGTTGAGCCTGTTGTGAATAGTTTTTGCAGATGTCAAGGATATTCGTGGAATGGGCTTGCAGGTTTCCAAACTTGAAAGTTCAGACAGTGATAACCAAGGTTTGTGATTATTCATAGGAGTTGTTTGGCAATTGCTACTTGAATAATGCGTGGCTGTTTCTTTTTGAAAGTTTACTGTTAAACCTTGTATAATCTGTGGCGCAGTTTTTTGTCCTTGTAATACAGATTTAGTCCTTGCGCTTAAAACCTAATCACCCTAAGTCACTGCACTTTTCTTTTTGTGGAATCCTTGAGTCCGTTCGACTGGGCCTTCAAGCTATTTTACCTGCACATGTGCTGGATTTGCTGCTGATAAAGTTTTTGCCCTCCCTGCATTAAACACCCACAACCATACCCATGTCATGTTGGAGGGGAAGGTGAGGGAGGGTTGGAGCTCTTGTTATACCCTTGTGAATATGCTTTGACTGAGAGAAATGAGCATACGTTGATGTGTGGATGTATATATAAACATACAATAATATACACACAAACATGCATCAATCTCATGTATTTTGTCGATCAACGTTAATCATGCTCTTTGTGATGTGGTCCTAAAGGTCAAGAAAGGAACTCCATCCGCTCTTGGCTTGCATCGCCTTCAGCAAGGACCAGAGAACATCGTGAAGTCAAGAGTTCAGCTGGAAAGAGGTCTATTAGCGGTACTGTGATCTCATTGCTTTTAGATTGATTTACTGATATATTTTGGCTTACCTGGATCTATGTGAGCTGATCTGAACGTAGCACACTAGATCTGGTTCTCTATGAGCTGTGACTGAGAATAACGTGATATTCAGTATATGCATTAGGTATTCAGATTCATGGATGAATAAGGTTCTATTTTTGCATATTTAAGTTTTTCCCTATTTTAACTTTTAACTGGTTTAAGCTCTATTGTAAACCTTTTGCTAATGTAAATTTAGCATATCCATATAGTAAGAAGCACCTATTCTGTCATTGTCACCACGACACTGCTCACAAGACAGTAGACACGGTGACATAATTTTTGAAGAAGTTACCGCATAACCACCGGGTAACACGTAATGTTGTAAATATTAATATATATTTATATTTATAAATATGATTACGATAACACAAATTGTCAGAACACTAA
>JAOTQG010179386.1:0-16990 GCA_025631175.1 Iris virginica | reverse complement strand
TGTGTGAGAGAGAGAGAGAGAGAGAGAGAGAGAGAGAGAGAGAGAGAGAGAGAGCTTATGATATTCTCTGATAGATTTTACTTTGCCATTTTTGTATTTTTTTTTCTCAAAGTGGCCATTTATTTAAGATGGGCCAAATAGAGGATTACACCCTGCAAGAACAGCGTGCAGTTGTATTTTTTAGAAGGAGAGGGAGGGGTATATGCTCTTTAGGCAGTCATCAGTTGCAATGTCAATGAGCACACCAGAATGTTATGCTACTTGATATTGCGAAAACATTCTTTACTCTGTTTATGTGTTTCTAACTTATCCAGTGTGAATGAGCCATGGATCCTGATAGTGGCCTGTAGTAACAATCACTTGAGCATTGTGTTTGTGGATGCTAGTGGTGCACTTTGATAGTGTGAGCTGTTTAACACCATTCTTTATTTTCATGCCTACTTAACAACCATTTTCTCTTGTAGGTGGTACTTTAGTAGTTGGGGGGAGCGGATGATCAGAAAAGAATGGAAAGTAGGCATACTTGGTTGATGCCGTTTATTTGATAGAAATGGAAGTGTTTCTTAGTAGGAAAAGTTATTTGGAATGGATCACTGCTGAATCTTTTATTGATTGTGCTTCTGTGCAAGCCAATTTTAGATTTCATTCTTCTGGTTACATTTTCTATTCATTAGAAATCGATAAAAAAATAAAATAAATAAACTGACAGAAGTGGGACACTTGATAATTTGGCTAGTTTCCAACAAATATCTGGTTGGGGTGTGAAACGAATTAGTTGCATCATATACATAGAAGAGCTGACTTATGGTCTAGTTCATGGCTGACAATGTTTGTCAGTTCCAAACAAGGTTATCCATGGTGTTAAATTAAGGGTCATTGTGAAATTCTTCGCAATTCCCCATTGATCTTATTAGTAATAGTGAAGGGGTACTTACTTCTTTATGCTGCACCTCATGCAAGTGTGGTTCTCAAGATCAGTTTTATCTTCTTTTGTGACAAGCTATATTATGGGTTTTAGGGAGTTGGGGTCCTCATGTTTGCTTATACATGTCTGGGTTGTTCAACTCTTTTTATTTAACATATGAATACATCTTTTTTATTTTTGTGTTTTAAATTTGGGTTGTTTTTAATGCTTTAAGAACATCAGCAGTTGTGTATGAGATTGTAAATCTGCGTTAGGAAAAAGTTATTTATGGTGGTATTCCACTTTCCAGGTTCAAAAGCTCAGAAGCAAATAGTATTGGATGGTCCTTTAAGCTGTGGCAAGAGTATTGCACTTGCAATGCTTGTTATGTGGGCACGTGTGGAGAAGAATTGGTTGGTTTTGTATGTCCCAAGAGGTCGAGAATGGACTCATGGAGGACTGTTCTATAAAAACCCCAAAACTGATTTATGGGATACTCCAGTTCAGGCCGCAAATATTCTGCAGGCAAGATTAATATGATTCTATTTTGATTTAATTTGATAGATTTTCTACTGTGTTCATTCCTATACGTGTTTGCTGCCTACATTATCTGCAATCAACTGTAATCTGGTACTGCAAGCGAAGAATTGTTGTTGAAACAAGATTGCATGATTTGTGTTATGGCTTTTCTTCCTTTTCTGATCCTATGCTTTCTTTCTTTCTTTGTTCTCCTTCAGGATTTTCTAAAGTACAATAAATCCAGCTTAGAGCAGCTACTATGCAAGATACTTGATCCTATTCCATTGGGTGAAGGAGCAGGTGTTGGACCGATGAAGGATGCGGATTCAATGGCATTGCCTGAAGGTTCTACTTTATATGACCTGGTTCAAACAGGATTAACTTACACACATGCTTCTGTTGGAGTGGTGGTTCGTTTGAGGAAAGAGTTATCACTTGTAGAAGATATGCCTGTTCTCATTGCTATTGATCAAGTGAGACGTTACTTTTTGTCTAGTCACTGATAACTTTATTCTCTTGTAATGACCTTTATGACTCATTTCATTTTCGTCACTTATGTATTTATTCTTGCTGCTGATTTACTACAGTATAATAGCTGGTTCACATTTACCGAATATATGGAGCCAGTAACTAATCGTTCGCTTAGGCCGATTCATGCTAGAGAAGTAGCGATGGTTAGTAAGCATCTTCTGTTTTTGCTATAGGTCCTTTGTGAATAATACTTTTATTTGTGATGTATGCTTCTGTATTTTTGAATAATGATTTGTTTGTGTGCCTGTGCATAGAAAAGCTTACTTATTGTTTACAAATATATCATCTAAAGACTGTATTTGCATTCAAACAGGCTGATTGGAATGTGGAAGCATGAGAGTTCCTTTAGTAAGCTTCATTATCAGGCAGCCTTTCAATGAAATAGGATACAATAGAGTCAAACCATGGCCTGGGAATCCCAGTCCCCGGGATAAGACTCTTAGCACATGTACATAGGTTCTAATAAATCGCTGTGGGTTTTTTGCTATTCTCTATTTTCAGTCCACCCTGTTGGTTATCTGATCGAAGATTGCATATTCCTCATAAGAAGACAGTGGAAGTGTTTTTTTTTTCTTTCCTGAAGTCCAAGGACTAATGTAGATCCTGCAGTGCTTGCACGTTTGGCCCTCTGGGCCATCCAATGTTTCACCCCCTACCCCTCAAGGTAAACGATCGAGCTGCAACTAGGAGATAAATTAGGGGTCCTCAATTAGCTGCAACCAGAAAGACAAATCATCTGCATTGATTCAGGGACCTCGTACATTATCCATATTAATTCTCCAATGAGTGCTCCTAATCCTATTGCTATGTGTGTCCCTCATTTTTCAGCAAGGTTAATTTTGTCTCGGTAGTTGTGTTTGATGGCATCACATGATCATGAAGTTCATATTTCTTCTCCAGGTGAATGCATTCAGGTCTATGATGCACGATAACATGATGGTGGGTGCTTTCTCTCACTCAACCGCTGTAGGGAAGCTACGGCAACATTTACCAGATGTTCCAGCTGATGCTCGTGTTAAGTTTCCTCGCTACAGTTTAGATGAAGCTGACACTGTGTGCCATTATTACCTCAGGTATGCTTACTTGGTATTAATTTTCCCGTGTTTTGCGTTTGTCATCACTTAGGGCGGTGGCATCCCCATTAGCAGTATAATTTAATGCTTGTTTCCGCATCATTTTCAGTTACTTGCTCACTTGTTAATTCGGAAATTATGAATATGAAGTGAACATCAATTATATGCGTGTCGACATCAACATAAGCATTGCTTATGATCTGCTATCCAGTGTAAAAATTAAGAAAATTGTTTCTGTAATTAAGAACAGTTAGGACTACTTTGAATACTTGCACATAATCATGCTCTTCTTTTGCATGGAGAAACAATGACTTTTCGGTTGACTCAGTTCTCAAGGGTCTTACAGAACGGCACTGCTTACCTTTTCCATCTATTACAGGCAAAGACTAATACGGCGTGAAGCTTTTTCAGAGGATGCCTGGAAGAAAGTATTTTTTCTCTCTAATGGAAATGGCGCTGAAATGAGATGGTTACTCCCATTCATGCAGTGACCAACGGAAGGAGATTTTGTAGATGTGTTACTTGATGAGCCGACAGCAGAGTCGTCAACTTTTCCAAGTTAGATGCAGTTATAAAGTTGATTATGCTCATACCTCTGATTTTGTTCAATTGAGTTGTCTTTCCAGGAGAAATGGAAAAACACACAATGGAAAAGTTCAACCAATAATTTTATATTGTTTTGTTGTGGAGAAGGCGGTGAATATCTTGTGAAATATGTTTTCGCTTCTCTGAGAGACTGCTGTCTGAAGACATCCTGCATGTAGACTTAGGTTCTTGGAGAAAATTCAGCTCCATCCCTTACCTTTATTTAGGAGCCATCTAATTTGTATTCTTAGCCAGTCAGGCTCTCTTCTGCACCTGTTTCTGTGTGGGAAATGAGAACAAGTTTCTTTGTGCTCATGCACGCGTGTTTTGTATGCTTAAACACTTTCCAGGATTTCATCTTTATACGGAATTCTGCAAGGAGCTTCCAGTTCATTGGGTATCTAGAGTTTTGTTTCTATTGTGTATTGATAGATATTGCCCAGGTCGTTTTAAGAGGTCTGGTTCTGTTCATTTGGCAAGTACGACCAAATTGCAATTCATGAACTAAGCTAGTTTGAAAGCTGCAAATGCAAAATAATTGTCAGAGTAGAGGTATTCTCTAGAAAATCTGTTTATCTGGATGGTACATGTGATCATTTATAGCTTCTAATTACATTTTTGAGATTGAGGACGAGTAGATTTGAGCTATGTTATTTAGATAGGAGTGTCAATGCGAAGACAAGTGTGTTTCACTAATTGGCATAGCCGCACAAGTTAGTAGGACTTCAATCAACAGACATTCTTGGAGATCCCTGTCTCAATTTCAATTGGCTTCCCAAATCATTTGCTAGATAATTCGGGTTCTGACATACCATTCATAGTAGGGAAAAGGCTGGGCACTAGTCTACAGCAGGCTGATCTTGCTTCAATTAAGATCACTGTGTTCCAAATCATAGCATCAAAGTCGGTTTTATACATGAGCATGGACCGAGTGCTCCCAATGTAGCACAAACAAGCAAATCAGATAGCTGTACACAGAATAAATGGAGGATGCGAGAAATATTATACACCGTTCAGATAATGGACTATCAGGTGGAAGGCCAAGCCAATAACTATATGCAAGATAAAATGATATTTAGGCAAAGGATTGTGGCTTGGGCTGGTCTGTAGGTTTTAGGTATACATGTGTTTGTACACTGTATTGGATAAATAACACCTAAATGAATGACATGGCATTCACACTTTTCCCATTTGCCTTCAAACTATAATCAGGACTTTCCAACTATTGATTGGTGTGTAACAGTGTACTGATTGCACAGAAGCTGTTGCATTAGTTACAGAGTAAAGCGTCCTGCCCAGATTGCAAAAGTGCAGACGTAGGTAGACTGAATCACATATATTTATAACTAGCTATCCTGGGTTTATCCTATAATGTCTGGCAGTTTACAGAGATGTACAACGGTAGTTGATGCCCCAAGAAGACCGATGTTCCCTCCATTGAACTGTTACTTTTGTGCTTCCAACCTTTTTGCACCTCTCGATAAAAAGCATAGAGCGAAAATGTTAACGATACATTACAAGGCAGGTGTCCTACGCAAACATCCTGATTCAGGAATTTCGCAAAGCCAACTTATCTACCCGAGAGAAATCCTGCAAGCAAAAATGGAAAGAAATACGAGGAATATGAGCTCAATACTTTCTTGTCCGTGCATAATACTTGACAAAAAAATCATGTAGATCCATTGCCTTGTGCATGTACTACTTTGAATTAAGTAGGAGTAATTCTTTTCTTTAGCGATGCTCGGTACTATTATGGTTCTTTTATTGATAAAAGCAACTGCTGTTCACACATATGAGCTATTTCCCCTTCTTTGGTAAGACTGAGCATTATTTTTGTGATTTCTACTGTGAAACAAAGCAGTCCCTCCAATTGTTAGCAATTGTCATCATTCCTTTGTGGGGAGATTGTAAATTACGCGTCTTATTTGAAAGATTTCTTTTTTACGAATGAAAAGGAAGCATATGATCCACAAGTTTCATGTTGACCGATTTACAAGTTAGTTGTGATCGTAAGTGTCATCTTTAAATGGGTTATTCACCAGGGACACTTGTTTAAAATTAGAGTGTATCATCATTACCTGTCCATTTTAGTTCATAGATTAAAAGAGGTTTCACAATTGTACGTACCCCAAATTAGGAAGAAGGCTGATAATTTTCTGTGCTAATATGCCTTCACACATTTTCCCCATTTAGTGTAATCATGTGCAAGACTAGCAAACTTAGGGGTGCCCATGTTCATGTTCGGTCCATCTATTTTCTAAAAATTGAAGAACCAGGACCTGGTCAGACCAAAGTTTTGGGTCCTTCAAAATGAAGGGATCTTACAGAAATCGTACGCATTTATAAAAGTGCCGTGTAAAAAAAAAAAAAATTTTGATTGAACCAATGCTTACAGTTTTGGCTCAGTTTCAAGTTTTAGAAGAACCAGAAAATTGGTTCCATCCCACATATCCAATGGAAAAGAAGTAGCAAATTGATCGAACTGATGCTTACAGCTTGGGACCTGTCCCAAGATTTCGCAAGACTAGGCCTTGCAAAATGGGTTCATGGGTTGGGTTGGGCTAAAGCAGGTCATAGCTTATAATGGCTTCAACCCACCACAACCTATTTAACTGATAGGTTAAATGGCGTTTCAACCTACTGGGTAAAGCACAGTATTTCTCTCACACATTTTACTTTCACTAAAACATTCATCTCTTTCGCTCAAAATTACTCCATGATTCCCTTCTCCTCAAATGCAACCCTTTCATACCTACTTCAGTCTTTCCCTCTCCCTCTATCTTCCTTACTCGCCGGATGGAGACGAACAGAGAGATAAATTGTCGAGGTGGAGAAGTGAAGTTCACCCATTTCATCTCGAATTCCGTTTCATCACTTACTTGCAATTGGATCTAACTAAAAATCCATATCCAAAGTGATGGCAGTGAATAAGGTTTTAAAATGAGGAGAGAAGGGGATGGTGGTGCGCAATTGGTGGGTTGTGATAGGATCACGTGGGGAGCCTGCAGGGGGGGAGAGGGACATGTTTTCAGTTGGACTTGGAAGTAAAAGGGGTTATTAGGCTAACTTGAGTTAACCCAATAAAACTCAAGTTAATGACATCATTCAATGCTCAAATGCTAGTTCCCAATGCAAAATATTTCCATTTCTAAACTTATAAATATTATATACAAAAATTGAGCTGATCTGGTACTTCTCGGTCCAACACACTTAAAGTCGGGATGGAACCAATTTTCTGGTTCTTCTAGAACTTGGGAGCGAACCCAAACTATAAGCATTAGTTCGATCAACTTTGCAACTTCATTTGCATAGAACTACTAAAAATGTGCACAACTTCCATCAGCAGATTCCTTCTTTTGCAAAGAGCGGGTATCAGATTTGTATGGAAGCAATGGATGGAGGCCAGGCCAAGAAAATCAAATAGGGCCTTAAAGCACTGGCCTATCATTGAAATTAAAGTCGAACAGTAAGTCAAAATTCAAACTTAGCTAGTTCATCAATCACATAAGTAGATAAATGCAAAGCAGTTCTTAAAATTTCTCCAAACAACAATATAGGCTTATCATGGAATGCAGCTATCTATGCCTCAAATTATGTGTCTACAGCACTTGAATTCAACCAATAAGATAGAGAACACTATATGAGAGGAAAATTAACACTCGAATGTGCTTCATGCATGATAGGATGTCAAAGCTCATACCTTAACACCCCGAGAAAGCTTAATGTCCATAATAAGATCGGCAGGTGCTTTAGTTATATGTTCCGACACATCTTCACTTTCTCTCATAGTCGACCCACCAAAATATCCAGGCAGCATATGATGATCATTTATCGCTTGAAACGTAGAAATCAAAACGGAGATTGGCACAGTGGGCAATTTGATTTGTGAGAAGTTGAGAACCACTTGTACAGGCAGGCAGAATGGAATTTGTGCTTGCAGGTCTTGCAGGCAAGGCGGGGCAAACTATGGTTAGAAGTGTGAATAACGCTGTAACAGATCGGACACTCTTCAACACCATCAAATTCTTTGTCAAAGTTGTTCTTCCATGTTTGAATTGCTTCAGCCAAGGCTCCATTCTGTCGCATGCAAAACAATATATAATGAACCATCTGTTAAGCTCATAAATAAATTAAGGGATATGCTAAATTTAAGCACCTATATATTAACTGGTCTCACATTTGGGCTCTTTCCAACGTATGGGAAACATTCTTTCATGTATTGATGGGCATTGTCGTCCCACAGTAAATCTTTCTATAAGCAGATTATTAAGAAGCGCCCTCAGAGCCCTAGTTGGCATGACCCAAGAATTTATCTCTCTGGTGAATCAATTATACAATGCCTCCATGAAAGCTTTAACCAAAAGAATGACTCGACACATAATTGGAAGTGTTCTCCACAAAAAAATCATTAATTATTTGGTAAAGAAAAATAAGTACATTTTCTTTAGAAATGGGAAATACCCTATGTTGTGATGTTCTTTTCCTTTCATCCTCTCAGCTACTCCCATTTATGCTGAGGTTGAATTGCAAATTTGTTTGCCGTTTCATAAACACATTCAAGTGTATAGAATTATGTCTATCATGAAAGACTTAACAATGCATGAACAGCTTTAAAAACACGAGTTTCAGAAAGCAAAATAACCAAGGTGGAAGAATATGAAATTTGTGTCAAAATTCAGGAATGATATCAATAATCAACTCTAGCTCGTCTTTCTCTGTAGTAACTTCCCTAAAGGGTTTAAAGATCCAACACTAGTAGACAATTATATCTGAAGTCTCAACTTCTTAATATCACGTATAGCTGTAAGCCACCTAAAACAACTCATGTATGTGCAACATTGTTGGTATGAAGAGCAACCATACGGAGGCCATGAACAGGAAGTTAACTTTCTAGCAAGTACCTGATTACGAACAAATGACATCATAGACAATAGCCATTTCCTTTGCTTGACTTCACTAACCCCAAGACTCCTCGTACAGTCTACGTCCACTGGTCTTAGTGGGTAAGATGCCGGAAGGCGAATTACTAAATCCATTCCTGTCTCATCCTTCGTATAAGTAGCAACAACCTCATTGGTTGACTTGCTGACACTAACTGAAAAATTCTCATCAGCAAAACTAGCTTTCTTGATCTGCATCAGTGAAATCAAGATTCAAAGCCATGGTACTTATAATTCACAGAACTTAAAAAACAGAATTAAATAAACTGGATTCTGCCACTTAGAAATAAGATATTTACAGCGACAATAATAACTAAGGCTAGCTAGCACAGTGGATAAAATGCTAGAATGGAAAGACACAGGTGAGTAAAGGTACTAGTAAATGAATCTCAAAGTAGTACTACCTTCATCCAAAAACGAGTGTAAATTTTGTTCATGATCATCAACAAAAAAGTTGACACTCTCATTTTGGGAGGGAAGAGAATATACAAGCAACTTCAAGAAAACTACAAACCCTTCCATGTTCCCTAAGCTCATTGGTTAGAAATAAACATCTTCCTCTAACTGGAGAGAGCCTAATAAGTTAACATAAACATACTTCTCTTCATTATTTTCGATTACCTAAAGAAGGAGATCTGAACAAAAGCATGTTCAAAGATGCATTGATTTACTAAATCCGGAAGTTTGTAAAGTGGCAGTGCTTAGAAATGAACATATGCGGACACACCTGAGACAATTCATTTCTAATTAGAGGCGGACTGCACCATGCTCTCGTGAAAGACTCTATCGCAGAAGATATAGAGCGATCACGTAAATCACTATACCACCCCCGAACATAAGCAGGAAGAATCCGTAGCATCAAACCATATATTGCTCCCGCAAATGAAGCCATGCTATCCGGTTCAACAGGCCAAAGTGATTTCACGGCAAAGAGCACTGAACTGCTTGTGATAGCTTGAGTTGCTGATGTCGCGACGGCAGCAATTGCAGCCGGAAGTTCAGCATCTCTCTTCTTTAAGTTCACCGTGCACAACTCCAGTGGAATATGCTGGAATAGGCTGTCTAATATTGCTGAATTAGAAGAATCTTGTACATGTTGAACCAGTTTCTCCCTGACGGGCGATGAAAATGGTAAAGATAGTAGATGTGACATCAATAAGGACCAAGCAAGAAAGACATACACCTGTATGTTCAAGAAAATCAGTTTACGAGATTCATCTCATTGCTCCATGCATGAAAAGGAAGTCCATGTTATGACATTTAAAGGCATGAAGAGGTTGAGAAAATGAAGAAATGACCTTCCAAAGAAATTATTAATAAAGAAAAGCCTTTAATTCACTTGCACTACACTTACTCGTTGTGGATCTAGCAAATCCATTTCAAGAACCTCACTTGATGAAATTTTTTCAAGAAGGCATGAAATTTCCTTCCTCAGATGAAAATTATTTTCTAAAGACGTATCCATATGGAAAGAATCCTGGTCATTGATATTACTGCTATCCAAGAATGAAGAAATGTCCTCTGTGAACAGAGCCAAGTGCGATGCAGGTTCACTTGAAAGCATAACATAAGCAGAATACTGCAGACAAGGAACTGGTTTCGACGAAAAGAGGATAGCATATAATGAACTGATTGCCCCTTTGCTTAATCCCCACATTTCAACAGCTTTCATAGCTTTCTCTCTAGCAAGCGGGGAGGACTCAATAACCTTCGAAGCAATTAACTCCCAGAAGTGAGGATGATCTAATCGAGCTGAGGCCACAATTGATGAGGCTGTGTAAGAACAGGAAGCTGCAATGGCCTCTGCAGCACCAGTAGAAAAGAACAACCGAAGAATACCTTCTAGAATTCGCTCTTTTGTAAGGTCCCACCTTTCACCTATCAAGGGATTTGATTTATCCATATTCTCTACGTCTACCAATCCAATAAGCTTGCAGAAAATCGTAAATGTAACAAGTGCATTCCTTGCAAGCTTTATATTAGAATGGTCCAAAACTACAATTGTATCCTCGAGCTTCTTCAGTGTGACATCTACGTTGTTTAATGTAGAGCTGTCTGTGACAGCATCATTCACAGACTCTGCAACCTCTTCCATCATCACAACTGCTGACTCAATCCACCATCTCGTCCTATACAAGACAAACTCCCAATCATTTTCACTAAAATCACTCCAGCAGTATCCAACTAAAGTAACCATCAACTTTGATGACAACATCTGCACTATAGGCAACTTATTCTGTGTAGCAGGCGCACCAGTACCACGTCGCTGCTTTCGAAATAAATCAAGTAGGAGAGTTCTCTCCACAGGGCTGATTACTCTCACTGGTTTGAACCCTTGATGCCCTTCCCCTGTTCTTAATGGAAAACAGGATAGTACCAGCTGAAACCAGTCTTCCATATCTGCTAGAAACAATAAACTTGTATCAATGAAGAAACTGAAAAAATCCGAAACATAAATCAAAGGCAAAAAAAAGTTGTTGAAAGAAGCTGATGAAGGAAAACCTAAGGATGCTACTGGCATTTTATAGGGAAAATGATAAAGATGGAGGCAGTACCACCAGCTGTTCCAATTAATTGACGCTTACACAACTAGCTCTATGTACTACTCCCTCTGTCCCAAAATGAGCTGACACTTTTTGTTCTTGATCAAGAACAAAAAATGCAACTCATTTTGGGATGGAGGGAGTACATGATAAAAGGAGAAACCTGTGGTCAACAGATAATTAGTATAGATTTACCTTCTCCTGTTTGCCATGCACTCAACGGCGGAAAAGTCAGAATTCTACGAAGCCAGCCTTCAATGGAATTATTCAATTGATTTCCCACAGATGAATCAGGGTTGCAGTCAGATTGAGAACTCATTGCTGTAATAAGAACACTCATAATCAGAGGAAGTATCCTCAAACAATTTGAGTTTATTGCCTCGCCTACAAATAATTGTTTCTCAAGCAGATTAAAGAGTTCCATTGCTTTATCAATTCCCCATATATTATTCTCATAAAGACTGTGAAGTAGGGAAACAAGAGCTCGCACAAAAGGCTCTTCAATACTCTCCAATTCATCATATGTCACAGGGCATATATTGGAGAAACTCATATCACTACTTGCTCCTTGAATAAGAGCCCCATCAAGCAGCACTTTGACAATGAAATCTAGCAAGCTATCATCAGGAGAATAATTTTGACTCTCTGCATAACAAGTCAATGAAGGTAGGAATGAGGTCAAAGCGCTGCCACCTTCCCATTTCCATGTGCATAGCATTTCAGCAGCAAGCCAGGCACGAGGATAATGAGGTTGGCGTGGCATCGGGTCTGCTGGCTCCTTATTCGGAGATAGAGTAAAGGGAACATAACCTGCAACGACTCGGTCTACTCCAAGTTTGTTTATAAGCTTGTCAACCAATGCAGCAACTTTCGGATCCTCAGTTGCCTGCACATTATAAGTTTTTCAATATTACTGGTGTTCACTGCAGTTTAGCTCAACACTATGTAAGAATGCAATTATTCTTCTTAAATCCCCAAGATGACAGTTTCAGACATCAAGTGATATGCAATTTCCGTGGCATCAACGACGAAAACAGAAAATCAGAAAAATAAACTAACCCAAGAAAAGAAAATCCATCAGTAAATTTCTAAACCTAACATATTAGCATGGTGTCATTTGTAGCGAGATACATCATCTTACAGCCCCACAAAGTATCAACTATCAAGCTAATGAAGTTAATCGAAAATATAAATGAGATGAGAAAATTCATCATCCTCGCACCACATGATATTTTCCAGTAGCAAGCAAGTTCTAAGAAGAATGCAGAAGTAAATAATATTTCAATAGTAAAGTTTATGCAATACCAGGTGCAAATAATGTATGCGTCCAGAAATTAATCACATGCCCAAAGAGTTGGTAGAGTTTTACTCGAGATAATCATCCAGAAAATAGAACCTTAAGCCAACATATGCAGAAGTAAATAAAATTTCAATAGTAAAGTTTATGCAATACCAGGTGCAAATAATGTATGCATCCAGAAATTAATCACATGCCCAAAGAGTTGGTAGAGTTTTACTCAAGATAATCATCCAGAAAATAGAACCTTAAGCCAACATTATTCTCTTTGAGCTCCAAAAACCATAGAAGTATGCTCGGAAATACCTTTCTTGATGATGGCCTATAATACATACATGACATCCTTGCCTTCCCAAGCTATCAACATCTCATTTGAAGGCTATAATACTCGATCAGTAATATGTTAAGGAAAAGACTCGAAATATGAGTGCCTTCTCCCTGCACTCCCTTTTCCCCATAAGAAAAAAACCTCACCCCAAGAAAAGAAAAAGGAGTGTCTAGTATCACTATTTTTGTTTTGTTTTTTTTTTGTCATTAGAGTAGTGGCGGATAATTGAAAAAAGGAACTACCATAGACTATGACAATCCTGGGGAATGCAAAATATGATATACAAGAGTGGAGCAAAACAATGCTGATAATGAAAGGTCATGAAGTAAATGGAAGAATTATACAAAGCACATGGCATATCCTAGTATGGAGCGATGGATTTTCTCAATGCAGAAAGTTCAAAATGGTACTTCTCAATAAAATGATGATGCACCATCATTCCCATCATTTGCTGATAGTATGAAAACAGTAAAGAAGAGACAACTCACATTAGCAGCCATATTTTCAAACATGACGGTTGCAGATCGCTTTCCAGTACTGATATCTGGCATAACCCATGAAGGCCAGAAACCATCGTTGCTTAGAAGCTGGTCGAAAAACTTCTGCTCCTCAACTTGATCCTGGCAAAGACACTCGAGAAGTTCTATCACCCAAAAGCAGCACAAAGACGTAATCTTATCTGTGTCTAGATTATCTTCCTTGCATACTGCACAATGGATTGACTGAACCAAAACACTTTCCAATCTCTTCCTATTGGTCGGGCTGAGATTGGCAGAGAGTCCATTGTATATCTTACTGCGATAAGCATGCATAGATCGACAAAATCCCAGCCTGTTTTTGAATTCTGAAGTAGACCCATCAACAATCCCATTATCGAAAGTTGTTGACATGCTATACTCCCAGTCAATCACAAAAATTGCAGCCAAAATATTTGGAAGCAACCCACTGTCATCTACACAAGTTTTCAAGTAATAGAAGCTACCATCAAGTACTTCCAAGGCAAAATTAGCCATTTCAAGCACACTCGCAGCAGATTCAGACCGCAACATTGAATCATTTATGTCAGCAGATAACAACTCACACGTGCCCCTAACCCAAGTAAAGTTAGAGTTCATCATAAAACGGCATAATTTATTAAGAACCTCCTGGAATATCAAGATGGATGTATTTCTATTAACCAAGGAGGTTTGGTCTTCTTCTGCTGAGCCTCCAAGAACCGCACTACAGGAAAATGAAGATTCAGCCCAAGCAAATGATCGCAGTATGTAAACTCAAAATAAATAAATACATTAAAAAAATTATATGTGGAAATATATGTTTATGCGAGTGTGCGATGCAATCAACTACTAACTTTCAGTTTTGAATCAGAAATTTACAGAATCGCAGCATAAAAGTGTGGTCTTGATAGAAACATGCACATTCGGGATTTAAATAGACAATTTTATGGTAGTCCAACTCTCATCTTTTGTCTGCACGGTGGCTGAAAAGAAAAATGTTCAGTCTGCATTTAAGAGAGTAAGGATGGGTTTGGCTAGTATTTTAGAGGTCTAGAATCAATTTTGAGAGTGTTTGGATGACAAAAATGATTCTGTGTTTAAGCTAGCAAAGTGTAGAATATTGTGTTTAGGCAGAATCAACTATGAGCCTGCTGATTCTAATAGGTAGAAGAAGGGTATATTTTACATTTATCTTTCACCATCTATTTGTACCATGTGATAGCCAAACATATCAAATGAACTAAATCGGTTTCAAAATAACCACTTTTGCTAAAATCTATTTTGGAGAATCAATTTTGAAAAACCAAAAGCTATCCCAAACTCACCCTAAGGCTTCGGTCAGACCTAGGATTACCAGAGGGAAGATGGAAAAGGGAAATGAAAACGATCATAAAAGTTTCTCAAGATTGCCAAATAAAAAACAAAAACCGAAATGCAAAATCAAAATTTCTCTTGTTGTTCTCCTCACAACCTTTCTTGCTATTCAGTTTTCATATCAGTCAAACATACAATAACACTTCATCGCATTTTCTTTTCCTTTGCTTCAATATACAATATCTAAACATAACCTATGCGAAAGAAGATGGCATCAAGGAACAAAGAAGAGATGGAAGATGGTCAAAGCTGCATGTTAAAAGAACTCTTCAAAATGTATCAGGTACTCATGATAAACATCTGACGCTGTCCAGCATAGAAGTTGTTTGCACCAAAGCTTTCCCAAACAAACAGTTAAATTCATTTGTAAATGGCAATTAAATATCTCCCTAAATGGCCATGCTATACAGTTGATTTGTAAAGATTAAAGTGTCGTTATTCAACAGAATGCAAACGTGGAATACAATGCATTTTTAATCTACTCAATTATGCATTCATCCGTGTCCAAATTCCAGTCAACAAAATCACAAGAACTCCATAATTAACACTTGGGAAGATTACTTCTTTAACCATTGCACTATTTGGGGGTAAGCGATTTGACCAACGAACTCGTAATACTACAAATGTAACCAACATACTTTAGTTTCGATATCAATGTCATCCCTAGCGTTGACTTTCCATCCAAATCATTAACGACGAACTAATTTATCATCACTGTGGGTCCCACAAAGGCTTGACTGAGCTCAAACATGGAAACTTATGAAGTTAATGTCCACAGAATGTGGAGGAGCAGTGGGATGGGAAGTCTAGTCAGCCGTAAATGTTTCCATGTTTGAGCTCAATCAAGTCTTTGTGGGGGCCAGTGACGATAGACAAGTTTGCCATTAACATTTTGGATGAAAAGTTAATGGCAGGGATGACATTGACATCGAGAATAAAAGTGTGTTGGTCACATTTATAGTAGTACTACAAGTTCGTTGGCTAAATTGCTCACTCCCTAACAGTACGATGGTTAAAGAAGTAATTACCCCCCAACACTTTATGCGACATTGAAACTATTAAATAGACAAAAATTTACAAAGGTTATGATAATAATATTCTTCCGACCTAGAATCACACAATTTGGATATCAGATGAACCCCACGCTTAGCCACACAGCCAACTCTAGCCCATGCCTCTCACATAACGTGGGTAGCTATATGTGTACAATAGTTAAATGCTCATCAAAAGTGAAGTAATGCTCAAACCCAAACACTACACTCAGATCTATTGGAAGAGAAAATGTCTACGATAACATTTAGGTGGATAATGAATTGAGAATAATAGAACCTGAATGAAACAAGAGTGCAAACACGAAATCCATGTAATGAGGAGTTATTTGATTTATAGACAATTACAATCATACATGAGTGTTATGTGTGTCTAGATAGACAAGGCAACCACGAGATACGGTGATATATTCATCATTATTATGGAATACACAGACATATAATTTATAGCATTTGAAATGATATTATTTAATATAAGCCTTAGAGCTTGACTATGGTATGCATAATTACTACGGAGATAGATACTCTTAGAGGTCCTCATAAGTCATAAGTAAATCTTTAGGTAGGAAAACACCACAAATATAAACATATATCTCATTTTGACAGCGAGATTTATTATCGTTTCTTGCATGTTCTCGAAAAATATTAAGTAGGTGAATTCTCCTAATTTGTGGTTCAGGGGTCCCTCTATGAGTATGAAGGGTCCCAAGGGTCATTCTGATGCAGCAGATTCTAAGCTCAATCTATTGAAGATTGATCTGGGACTATCAACCAGCCTTCGCCGAAGAAACTAGCCAATGGCTTACCTTTTCACACACACAATGTGGGAGAAAGAGAAAGTATAGTTATTTGTCAACAGCTAAATTAAATCTAAGAGTACAATAAGGCCAATTTTTATAGGACCTTTAAAACATGGATAACAAGTAAAAACCTCCTATCGATAAGTCTAACCTATATAGTAACTTAATAGGACATAAATACGACAAAATGATGCCAAGAGCTAGATTCCACAATTACAATAAATAATATAATAAAATGATCAAAATAAAAACATTAATCCAGTCTAGTCATACATCAAATCCACTTACCAGCTGACAAAATGGTAAAGGTGACAACCAATAACAAGCTCACAAGGACAGTAGTTTTTTTACAGAAGTAATGCGCCCTAGCTTTCGTCAGCTCGAAGCATCATTCTCGAGAAAATGGGTTTACATTATTTAAATATAACGATCATTAGCTGACTCTGGCTCCCTTCCATAGTTATTAAAGGCGTGCCTAGGCGCAAGGCTCAGGCGGGCGCATGTTTTGGGCCTTGGTAGGGCTAGGCGAGGCGCTGTTCCTCAGGCGAGG
>JAOTQG010179275.1:0-16992 GCA_025631175.1 Iris virginica | reverse complement strand
AACCGATGATCACTCCCGCTACGTGCAAAAAGAATTCAATTGCACGGCTTATGGAATTATGTCAAAAGGTTAGATCCGCGGTATGCCGATGATTGAGTTGGGAATTAACTGGAGAAGTCGAGTACATTGTAGACGATGAGTTTGTTGGAAAATCACAATATAAGATGAAGAAATTAATAGCGATGAATTGAGCTGCAGACGACGTTTACAAGAAAATAATGACGAAAAAGAATTTGGTTTGAAAGGCTAATCCATGATGTAAATCTGAGTGTTGTTTTATATCTGCCCTTTCGTACGACAATTAGGCACATGTAATGATTTTTAGGCACTTATTTGTTAACATGATTCATTATGAAAAGCATTAAAGCGTTAAATACTTTAACGCATTCCATGAATGTAACATTAATTTTTCGTTTAGCTATGAATGAATTATCAAAATTTGCATTGATTAGTTGTTCTTCTAGTGTTTTTTATGTTGGTTAAAAATATTTCTGTTAGTTAAAAGTGTTAACGGTTCGATTTGGGTATAAACTGCAAGTCGAACAATATGATTTAAAATCTAAATATTTATCGATTCAATTTGAGTATAAACTGTACCCCATTAATTCGAGAATTTTGTAATTTAAATCGAATCACATAATAAAAAAATCAAATCAAATTGATCCACCAAACCGCTTTTGGTTATGGATCATGGTTGAAAATATCCCTCAGGCAAGAAAAAGTCCCGTTTGGTTATGTTTTTTCTCGTCTTTAATCTTTCGTATCTTAATTTTTTGATGAAGAGAGGTTAGAAAATAAATGGGGGCGCTATTTATCGTCCCAAAATTTCTATTATCGCCCTCACGCCCTCAATTTTGACAAAAATATCTCTATTATTTATTGTTCCAATTTTTGCGAACGATAAATAACAACACAGAAATAAATTAATGGAACTGAGTTGCTAAATACCACCCAAATTTTTTTCACTACCGTCCCCTAATACCGAAAATAACCCCACTAAAAATAGATCTCAAATCTGCCCATTAAAAAAAGATCTCAAATCTCTCCATTATTGTTGTTACTGCTCACTACCGAAAGGAGTAGGTAACCACTTGAAAATTGAGTACTTCAAAAATCAGAAAGTTGAAAATTGCTTCTACTACTGCTACTGGTGTCTTTTTTCAATTTGAATTCATCACTACAACTACAAACTTAAGGGCAATCTTTCTCTCCCTTCAGCACCAGAGAAACTTAAAGGGATTCGATTTCGAAGATAGTTTCATTATACAAGGAAATAGTATAAACTATGGTGTTAACAAGGGGCTTAATCGCTCAAAGGGTCGTAAGAAGAGGGAGAAAAAAATTCAAACCAGTTAATGAGTTCAGTTTAGGAGGAGTTTGCGACAATGATTTGAAGTTGAGGAATTTTAATCCATTGTCTGTGGAAGCAACAAATAGTTCACTGGGTGAGGTACATGATTATATGTACTCTTTGGCAAAGGATCAGTGTGGTTGTCGATTTTTGCAGCGAATATTTGATGAAGGAAGCATTCAGGATGTTCAAATAATATTTATTGAAACCATTATTCTCCAATTCAACTTGTTCAGATGCCCCATGTAAATGAGCGAGTGTGCCTGTGTAACCATGTTCATGTGTGTGATGCTATCAACTTAGTATGAGTATTTTATATATGTTGCTGATGCGCATTCAAAGAGGTCCTTGAAGTTATTTAAAACTGCTCTTCGGGATTTCAAAGCCCAGTTAGATGAAGACCAATTGTCCATAGGCACTTGTCCTCTCTTTAAAATAGATGTAATTGACATGCTTGGTTACGTTTCATCTAAGCATTTTATCAACCAGATTATGAGCATAACAGGGGCGGTAATGAGAAAAATAGGACCGATATTTAAAGAGATGGTAATGAAAAAAAACATAAAAAGAGTATTTTTGATATTAGGGGAATGATAGTAAGAAAATATGAGCGATATTTAGCACCACTTAATAGAATTTGACGGAAAAAGTGAAAAAGTGAAAAATGCAAAAAAAAAAGTACATGACCAATCAGGACCAAACCCTTTCGAGCAAACAATAATCATGCAACGAAAGCAGACACCAAAGTTTGGGCTTTCAGGGCTAGTGAGTCGTTGACCCAACTCAGATGGACCTCTTCGATGCTGTGGGTCACGATGGGCCCATGAAGTGCTCCATTCAGTAGACGAAGTGATGAAATCGAGCAAACGAAAGGCCCAGATCCTTCTGGAATCGGGAATAAAGAAAGAAGATTCAAGTTTAGAGTGGGAACAGAATTCCTTTCCTTTCTTCCCAAGACACCGGAAACTTCCATTCTATTCACCGTCAACGCCGGGCGCCGACGAGTAATTGCTTTAGTATTTATTACAGTTTATCTCTCTAATCGTGTATAATTTGAAAGAGAGGGGAAAGTTTATTTGGTTTTTATTGCAGAAAATAATTCCTTTGTGAAGTTCTTTTTAGAGGGAGGAAATGGATTTTGAGCTGAGAAGAGCGAGAGAGAAGCTGGAGAAAGAACAAAAGGATAGGAAAGAGAAAGCTAGGTTGAAACTGGAAAGAGAGCGAAGATTCAAGCAGGAGGCTTTGAGGCAACGAGAGGCCATTGAAGCCGCTCAACGATCTCGCAGGCTCGATGCCATTGAAGCTCAACTTAAGGTCATATCCCCCACCTCATCCTCATTTTTGTTGATAAATTATTGATTAGTTAGTTGGTGCTCGATTGTGATCTGGATTGCTTTTCTTGTGATACGATCATCTCGAATTCATATTATTTATCATTTCAGGAATTTTAATCCTGTTTTAGGTGAGCTTCTAAACCCTAATTTCTGGTTTTGTTGTCCTGATCAACAACGAATATAGATGTAGGGTTTTCTCTTGGTTTTCTACGAAATTTGTTGATGTGGCTTGGTCTATATTTAGTTGCTGTTGATGGGTATTATACCCAACATTAGTAGATTTGACTTCAGTAAAGCATTAGGTATTAGAAGGAAGGAGAACCCACTGAAAGCTGACTGCATGGAACTTATAATCTTGTTGGATGTCTAGCACACATTGGAATCGAATGCGTATCGTCTATGTTTCTGGTACGAAAATTAGTAACTTCAATCATGTCTATCAATGGAAGCACATCATTCATGGCATTGATACAGCAAAGTAATCAAGCTGCACTCAAAGGTTGCGATATTATTTCAATTCATGCGATTGGAAGTATTCTTGGTAGATAGATCAGAAACTATCTATTAAAGGGGGTCTCTTAATTTGTAGCTTATCTTTATAGGGATGAACAACAATTGCCTCTTTAAACAAATGCTGCATATCGAGAGTAAAGTGGTCTGCCAACCTGGTTCCGGGAATGCTCCATTAAATAATTACTCTGAATGTTTGTCATTTTTTTCAAAACAATGTGTAAATCTTCACATTGATTGAGCTCTGTACACACTACACTCTGGATTGAACCATTGGGACCACAGTTAGATGAAAGTCGTTGCCTTAAGGGAGCTGGCTAAGTAATGCGCTTTGAAAGTACAAGCCCTAATGTGTAGAAGACAATAAGGTCTTACTTCTGAAAGTTATCATGGGCAGTGGTCAGAGATATTAAACTGGGGCTATTACTCATGACTATCGTCATGATTTTTAGGGGTTAGAGTTAATAGCCATTTTTGTTGCAGATTAATCATGAATACCTTTGCTTTTTGGTGGAAGAAACTTGAGAAGCTTTACAAGATGTATACCTGGACAACTAACACAATTTAGCAACCTACAGTAAGAAATTAGTTTCTCCATGAATTAAAGATGCAAGTCCAGTAAAGTCCTTATATTGTCTAAAAGTTGTGGAGGGGTTTTCAACACTTCTAGACAATGTTGGTCGGTTATTGCCTTGGACCAATTAGGAAAATGAAGTAGATGAATATGATGCTTCAGTCTTTGAGAAGGTTCTATCTAACTTGTATTTTCAAATATAGTCAAGTAACATTGACTATGTTATCCTATCTTTTTCAATTTCAGATTTTTTTTTTTTTTGGGGGGGGAAATAACGATACTGGGCAAGGATTAGTGAATATTATCATGTGTTTGTATGTCAGCCAAGTGGAAAATATCTTCCTTTTCAATCAATTTGTTTATGTTTTGTATACACCATTCATGATTTGATGTGAGCATTTGATAGTTATACTTACAAAAGAAATCTCTTTCTTCTTTTTAGGCTGATCAACAAATGGAAGAAAATGTACTTGCAGGGAGAGGAATTGTGTTTAGTCGTACCCTTGAAGCTGCACCTTATCGGGGTAGTGGAGATAAGATCACGTTACCACCTTCCTGCTTCACTGAGTTATCTGACCAAGGGGCTTTTGACAAAGGTCCGTTGCATTTCCAGTTGACTGTAATGCATCGGGAGGAACCTTCACAAGGCCAAGGAAAGGCCAGTGAAAGACAAGGTCTTGGGACAACACACGCTGGTGTGCTGGAATTCACTGCAGAAGAAGGTTCTGTTGGGCTTCCTCCACATATTTGGAATAACTTGTATTCTTCGGAAGCTTCTTACTCTCCTTTGATTGAAGTTCGGTATGTGTGGTTACCTAAAGGAACTTATGCGAAACTTCAAGCAGATGAACTTGGCTTCTCGGATATACCCAACCACAAAGCCGTTCTTGAAACAAGCCTTCGGCAACATGCTACTCTTTCTCAGGATGATGTGCTCACAGTTAGTCATGGTACACTGACATACCATTTAAGGGTGCTGGAGTTGAAACCCTCCTCAAGTGTATCAGTTCTTGAAACCGATATAGAAGTTGATATTGTGAGTCCCGACTCAGTTCCGGATAGAACGGATCAGCATGTATTGAGACCTCTCATGTTTGGGAAGACAGAATCTGGAGTGATTGAGGAAGGGAATTACATGTATTACAAATTCTCAATAGACAATGATACTTGGGGGAAAATTACCTCTGGGGATACGGAAATTGAGGTAAAGGTAGAACCAGAGGCACTTGATGGAGATACGGATCTGTATATTTCCAGGCATCCCCTCTTGTTCCCCACCAGGCATCAGCATGGATGGTCTTCGCATGATGTGGGTTCAAAGTCTTTGGTCCTTAGCTCAAAGGACCAGAGCTTGGGAGCTGGAACTTACAGCATTGGTCTATATGGCTTCAAAGGAACAACAAAATTCCAGTTATTAGTTTCTATTCAAGATATATCTAATCGGAAGGTGGGCCAACAAGTTGCATCTTCATCACAGTTTGTGGAGGCAGATACTGTAGAGTGCAGGAACTGCAAGCACTATATACCTTCTAGAACAATAGCATTGCACGAGGCCTATTGTAGAAGACACAATGTCCCTTGTCAGTATGCTGGTTGTGGGGTTGTTCTTAGGATTGAGGAGGCTAAGAATCATGTACACTGTGACAAATGTGGGCAAGCTTCTCACAGTGGTGAGATAGAGAAGCACATGAAAGTGTTCCATGAGCCACTGCAATGTGCCTGCGGAGTTGTCCTTGAGAAGACAAAAATGGTGAGCAATTTTGTTCTTGCATTTTGTTTTGGGTCTTGCTAAAAAATGCCCTAGGAGTGCAAAAAATGGAAACATTTTGCCATGGAAATTAGCATGGGAGAATTGAGATATGCATTGTTTTGATTTCCAACACCCAAAAATTCTATTTTTGAATCTCTGATAAGTGCCCCAACTTAAGGCACTGGATAACACTTAACCTTTCATTCTACTATTTGGGTCTCAATGGTAATCCCTTGCCTGGTAACGTGATTGTACATCTGATGGAATTTCATTTAAAACAATGATGTGTTTGATCTAAGATGAAATGTACATTGGGAAATAGAATCTCGCAAAAGAGAAAATGAAATTAAAATTGGATCACTTGAAACGAAAGAAGTGAAATTGCAGAAGCGTGTAATAATCATAAGCATCTTTTGATGCGGTAGAGTTTAGTGTCACAATTGCATTGTTCTATTCCTTCTTTCAAACTGACGTGTTTTTATCTGATCATTCTTGGCAGGTGCAACATCAGTCTTCTGAATGTCCCATGCGCCTTGTTACTTGCCGGTTTTGTGGGGACATGGTCCAAGCTGGAGCATCAGCTGCGGATGCACGGGATCGATTACGAGGGCTATCGGAGCATGAGAGTCTTTGTGGGTCCAGAACTGCCCCTTGTGACTCTTGTGGCCGTGCGGTTATGTTGAAAGAAATGGACATACACCAAATTGCAGTCCATCAGAAGAACTAAGCCCCGAATATATGAGTTTTTAATTGTTTTTATTATTTGGGAATAGGTGGTATTCGCGCCCCCCACCCCAAGGCTTAGTCGCATGTATTTGATTGTCAATATCATTAGATACAGCAGGCTCTACTATTGAAGGGTGCCTCTGCTGTATGTAGTTGTCAGAGTTGATGAATTTTCTTTTTTCCTGTATTTGCAAATGTGAAGATGTCAATCTGTGTGTAGTCCGGGTTGTAGAATGGGTGGGCTTTTTTCGACCTTTCCTCTGTGGAGGCAATGGGGAATCATTTCTTGCGTCTCATTTCTCGTAATGTTGATCATATCCCTTTCTGATTGTGCAACTAATTAAGAAGGTTAGTTAAGAGTGGTTGAACCTGTCCTGATTAAAGGAGAAAATATGCTTCCATGAATCAATCCATCTTCTGTACCTCGCTGGACAAATGGAATAGAATTGATGGTCGTCTTCTTTTGTTTCCAATTTCGTTTCTCTAATGGACATGCTTATAGTAAAAATTATCCACGTGATTTGTGAACACATAATTACATACCCAAAGCAAGGAGTTCAATGCATGTATAAATTCCAAGGTTAATTAACAAAAATGTACATGAAAGGAGAGAGAGAGAGAGAGAGAGAGAGAGAGTTTAAAAGTGAAACACAAAATTAGTTGGCCTGAATTATTTTGTTGTGCAGTACAAGTTGCGTGTCTATATTTTCTCTACGTATTTAAATAATAAAACAGATGGAAGACACGAGTCAAATAACCCACTTTCTCCCTCTAACCTAAATTAAAACACTTATTTTAAGTAATTAAACTCTTCAAAGACGTAATTGGACCTGACATCCTGATCATTAAAAAAAAAAAATTATTGGATCTGATATACCGTCATATTACAGAAGTTGAGAACAAATTGGATGAATAGCCGGTTTAAATCAGAAAATCATTTTTTTATTTATATCATATAATATTTTATACGGATTAAAGTAAAAAAGAAATTAACAGATTAAAAGAAAATAATAAAACTCATAAAAAAATTAAAAATCAAATATCATATCATATCATATTAATTTGATAATTCAAGCCTTAATCACTTAAACAAAAACAAGACTAAATATAATATTAATAAAGTAAAGAATGCTTAGGTAAAACATTGAGTATTAAACTAACAAAGTGTTGGGTCATAAATAGCAGCAGCATATTATATTTATATATATATATTATTAGTCCTCCGAGACAGACACATGTGCGCATAACATAAGGTGGGTTCCCCAATTGTCTCATGGACGGTTATATTTTTAATCTTATTCCAATTTTGCAGTTATCTTTGTTTAACTGCATGATGATATCGTAACCGACCTAATTCGTTCAATAAGAGTAAGTAACGCTTAAATATATTTCATATCTCACAATTAATGTATATTTAATACTTCATTCTGTGATTTAATACTGCTTAATCTTAGGCGGAGTTCGGATCTTCTATTTAACTTGATGTTTCATTCTCTGTCTCATTCTTTTCAAAATTCAATCCGTATCGTTTATTTATAGAATATGTATCCGTGTTTAAAAAATATGCGACATAATATGAGACACCAAATGAGACAGAAAATTTTGATTTCCTTGAGGCCCAAACAAAGAAAAAAGAGTAGTACTACTCTTCAATGAAGTAGGAGTAACACAAAATGATGCAGTTAGGGATTGATAAATACTAATAAATACACAACCAATTCACTTATCTTATGACTAAACATTTTAATTATAATTTTTTACTTCATAAAGGTGCAATGTCTAAGCTCATTGTATTTTTACTATCATCTTGCAAAATTATGATTTATATTACTAAATGTACGTATTTTATTAATTTTGCTTATACAATATTGTCTTTCGTTTTTCAAGAAAACTTGTTTTCAGATTACTCCATTTGTTTCAAATAATTATGATTTGAGATAATATTTATGCAAATTTGCTTATTATTATGTTTTTATAAAAAAAAAGTGTATTATTGATAGTTTGAAAAATATTTTTTAATAGTTAAAATTTGGATTATAAAATACACTCCATATTTAATATTTTTTAATGTTAATTTGGGGAGAATAAAAAGAAGAAACGGAGGGGATATAGAAGGAAAAGAGTGTAGGCAGAGAGTCCTGGAAGTAGCCGTTAACCAAATTGGGGCAAGGAAGGAAGGATAGCGACATTTAAAAAAAGAAGTGGAAAAGAAGGGCAAATATTAAAAACGTCCCATCACACAGATTTTACACTTTCCTCCACATTCAATCACGCATCTCGCACACCACGTCACTTTCCTTTCGCGTTTCTCACCTCTTCAACTCTCTCTCTCTCTCCCTCTCTCTCTCTCTCTCTCTCTCATACACAGCGCACTCCTCAGTTTACCGGAGAGCGAAAGATCAGAGATAAAAAGTGATACCAAAAGGCGTCTGTAATCTGTTTGTTTCGTTGAGCAGCAACTGTTTGGACTTAATTCCCAACTCCTCTACATCTGGTTGTTCATTCCATTTGATTCTTCGGTTAAAAGTTAATTGGTTTGCTACACAAATGTTTTTATTCCTAAAGCTAAAAGCTGGTGAATTTGTGCTTCCCAAAGTTGACCTTTGGACTCTCATAATCACTGAATAGAGTTCAATTTCACATCTCGCTCGCTGCAGCAGACTGAAGACTAGTAGTGTACGTACCTCTGATTTCAGTTTCATATATCGTTTCTTACTGATTCACTTTTTCTCGGAGATTTTATGATGCTTTTTGGATTTAATAAACCTGAAAGTGAAATGTCTATTCGTGCGGTTCTGTAAATGTAGTATGCCGATTTTTGCCACTTAGATTTTCGACTCTGTGTGTGTGTGTGTGTGTGTGTGTGTGTGTGAGGTTGAGAAAAGCTGATCTGCACTTAGCTGAATTGTGTATGACTTGTGGAGATATGATATAGGGAAATTTTCGTTTGCTACTATTGATTACAATTTGGACTACGTATTTTGATGTCATCAGAGTTCCTTGCATGGTCATTACTCTTTGTGATTTTGTATCACAATTGGAATTGATATTGCTATTCATTTGAATGCTCCAACTGAAAATGTACCTTGCTCAAACTTGTATCCTGTGAATTTTATTACCATTGCAGCTATTTTATGGAATATGCCTCAATTGTGGAAAATGAAAAAGGTTATAGACCTTTAAATTTAAATTTTAGATAATCAATACAATTTCTCAAAATTAGATTGTGTTTGGGAAACTTCTGATTAGATTTTAGTTTGATAATATACAGAAATAGTGGAGATGAAGTCTTATGATAGTGGAGATGAATTTTAGATTAATATGTATGAAGAATGAGGGAGCGGGCATTTGTCATAGAGGTTTGGGTAGGGGGAAGTGGCGCACAAAGTTATGAATGCAATTGAGGTTTCTCCTGTTTAGAAAGTTTGTTTTCAGATCAGAATTTCACAGGGTTCTTCCCTGCATTTTACTGAGTTATCTCTTACTGCAGGGAACAAAATTTTGAAGCAGAATTATGGCTACAATTAACGATATAGCGCTTGCAGCAGCCATCAACATCCTCAGTGCATTTGCTTTTTTTGTGGCTTTTGCAATACTCAGGATTCAGCCTTTCAATGATAGGGTATATTTTCCGAAGTGGTACCTGAAGGGTTTAAGGAGCAGCCCACTGCAGTCTGGTGCATTGGTCCAAAAGTTTGTCAATGTGGACTTTAGAGCATACTTGAGGTTTCTGAATTGGATGCCTGCTGCATTACAAATGCCAGAACCTGAGCTTATTGACCATGCTGGATTGGATTCTGCTGTTTATTTGAGAATTTACTTAATTGGGTATGCCTCTATCGGTTTATATACATAATCTTTATTGTACAATTTATAAAAAATAGCACTCTGAGCTGGCCAGACTTCTATTTCCTTCCATCTCCTGGTTTCATTATATTCTCCTGGTTTCAGTTCTACACACCATAACGACGTATAGGTTAGCACTGATATAAACCCTATAGTAAGCGAGGTGCTACTTAAATACATTCATTCACAGTTACATAGAGACACATGTGGACTAAAATCCTTCAAAGGGTGCCTTCATCGCCTACAATCATTAGTATTGACTTTACCGTGAACAAGAGTCCAAGTGAAGGCTTAAATTAATATGACAATGCTTATTTCTCAATGAAGTTGGACAATGTGTAACCAAAATGTCCTTGAGAAGTG
The DNA here is from genome assembly GCA_025631175.1 of Iris virginica. Classification (NCBI taxonomy): domain Eukaryota; kingdom Viridiplantae; phylum Streptophyta; class Magnoliopsida; order Asparagales; family Iridaceae; genus Iris; species Iris virginica. The sequence continues at coordinate 6,538 of JAOTQG010179275.1, read as the reverse complement.
AGAACGAGTCATCAAATACTGCAAATCGAGACAGAGCCTGATTTTGAAAGAAGAAATTAAATGACGGGCTCAGTGGAAAAAGAAGGAACCTAAGTTCTGCTCATTCTCTTTTTATTACGATTTTGAAAGAAGATGAAAATCCCAAAATATTATGGAAAAGCGTCAGAAAGGGGTCTAGTTCCCACCCAAGAACCATCCAAAACTCGATCTGCTTCACAGAAATGAGAAATAAACCTCCAAGGACTTGCTTTGGAAATAAAAGTATCCCAACTCAGCTCGCATCTGCCCTATCAAGCCCAAAATTGCTTGTGATTATATGATGCCAAAGGGAGAAGTGTTCTAGGGGAAAATGCCATAACCCCACGCAGTTCTTGATAACCAAGTTCTAGACTCAAACCCCTTTTATCAATTAGGGTAAAAACCATATTCAAATTTGGTGATCTTGCTTACCCTGCCTGACCATAGGAAGTCTAGCATAGGCTGTTTTTATAAGTGTTCTATTATGGCTTGACCAGTTGCTTCACTAGCCCATGCCCATTTTACATTGTTTTACCTCATTCACAATGATCCACAAATGGATTTGCAAGAACCAAGGCTGCCTGCTGATTATATGCATTTCTATGGTGTTAATAGCATAATGGCTCCCTAGAAGCCATCTAGCAATGTTCAGGCTCAATGCTGTATCTTTCTGGTGGCAAATCTCATCAGGAACGCACCTACTGGACTTTTCAATAGCTGCAAGGTTGCTCTTTTATAGCATGGAGGCCAACAAAAGTAATCTCTCTGCTGCATATATTCGGGAATATGTACATGAACCTCTGGTACATGCATCTCTTCGGTGTTAATAGCATAGTGGTTCCTGTGGGCATCGTATATCCATGAGCAGGCTCACTGCTGTATTTTTCAAGGGGATATCATAATCAGGAATAGATCAAGTTAACCTTTTGTAGTGCTAAGTTTGCCCAATTATCACATGAAGGTCAGAAGATTAAACACAGAACTAGTGCCTCTCTGCTGTATCCATTTGACCCTTCCTCATCCACAGACTAGGAGCCCTGGTGCAGGACCATGCCTTTTGTTATAATCAATGTAAAATGAGAAATAATTTTATGCAATATTACCTCAAGAACTATATACTTATTTCATAAAAATGTCAACTTTAATAGATTTGAAGTTCAATAATAGGCTGAAAATTGCATCCGAATCAGAATCCTCATGACTTTATTTGCATAAATGGTTTGGGCATTCTGAACTGAAACAATGTTGGCATTTCTTCATCCTTCATTTGTATTTGTATACATCCAATTTTATTTACAACAATTTTCATAAGTGATTTGATGGTAGTATCTCAGCAAGTGTATATTAGTTGTTTGATAATATTATGTTTTTTTTTTGTTGGAGACTGTTTCTATTTCCTTTACTCATTTTTCCTAATTTATTTTCTGGCATGCAGGCTCAAAATTTTTGTTCCCATTGCTTGTCTTGCTTTCACAGTTATGGTGCCGGTTAATTGGACAAATCGGACTTTAGAGCGTTCTAATCTGACATACAGTGACATAGACAAGCTTTCTATTTCAAATATACCAAATGGATCACATAGGTATGGAAGGTTTCTTGTGCTTTTTAAAAAAAAAAAATGTCTGGCATTGTTATCTTAACATTAACATTTTTGTCCATTCCCCCTTTAATTTGATGTTAATACCCACCATCGCTATTCTTTCTCATTTTCTAATCAATCCACATTTATTTCACTACATAGGCAGCAAATCAAGAATTAAGTCTTCAAAAGTATTGTCAACCCTTTTTCTCTATCAATTTGGAAGTTGACTATGGCTTTTGTAAACAATATATCTTACATTTAGTCCATTTGATTGATTTCTGTTTTACGGCAAGGAAAAGGGGAGTGGGGAAAAGTTTTAACATCCCCTTTGTGCTCATATTGACTTAAATTACAGAAGAATCAAATCTTCTAGATTATGATAAAGAAGAGAATGTAACGAGAATGTAAAGGCATTGATATTCAGTTGTGATGTTGTTAACTTTACTCTTTAACTCTTTGAATGCAGATTCTGGACCCATTTAATGATGGCTTATGCTTTTACTTTCTGGACGTGCTACGTTTTGAAAAAAGAGTACGAGATAATAGCTAAAATGAGGTTACATTTTCTTGCATCTGAACATCGACGACCAGACCAATTTACAGTAAGATAACTCTTTCAAATAAAAGATCATTTTCAATTTTTCATATGATATCTTATTTTATAAAACTATCATTCTTGGAAAATGGTCTTGTATTTATTATTTAGGAAGGAGTATATAGATGATGAGTTGAGTTAAATCATTGATACATTGAATTTCTTAAGGTTCTTATCCCAAAGGACCACAACGCATGCACATGGCCTTTCAGGAAAGGTTTTGCGTCTTGGTGTTTCAGATTCTGACAATTTTCATATCCTTCACCTATTTCTGCAGTCTAAAAACTCGTATGTTCTTACGTTTTGTAAGCCTTGGCCATAGATCAGATTTTGTTGTGTGTGTGTCACCGAATTTAAGGGGATGAGTCGCTTGGCCACTTCTATATTGGCATTTAGGGGTCGGTGCGAGGCAAGGTGGCTGCTGTGGTTGTCTATCGAGGGCCACCACTACCTTTCATATTTTCCATGTGACCCATTAAAAGAATCTCAATTCTCTTATATCTATGATTTCTTTAGTATGCTAAATTTTTAAATTTTGATCCTTGTATAAAGTTCTCTAAGTGAACGGACCGTATCTTCTGAATTAACAGACGTTTGGCCAAGCTGATGATTTTTGTTTGATTATTATTATTGTTTTGTTTCTGGTCCACTTTTAATTTTTTGGTTATATTGGACTCTCCATCCTTCCTTTTAATCATTTGATAAACCATGACTTGAAATGAAAGGCTTGAATCCAACGAGAAATACAGGAAGCATGTGTGCATGCAGATTTTTATGCAATAAGAAAGTATGTCTTATTTATATTAACATGTAGTAGTGGAGGTAAAGTTGGGAGTTCCAAGGACGAGGACTCGTTATTTTTTGTGAAAGAAGAGGAAGAAAATAGAGGATGGTAGTCTATTTGATTTGGAAAAAGCAAGCAATTATGTAAGGCTGTAACTGATTTCACTTAGTTTAATGTATGGTGCATTCTGTTGTATTGGAACTTAAATGATAACAATCCATACATATTGGTATTGCATGATTACCCTGCGAAGATTTAGTGGCAATCTTTTTCTTTTCATTAGGACTTCATGCTTCAGTGTTTATTATTATATCATCTACAAAAATAGGTGATAATTTTTACACTTAACCTAAAGATCCTTGCATGAGTTGCAGTGCTCTTGAACTCTTTTGTGAGAGTATGAATATGATGAGTTTTGTTGGTAACATGTGAATTTATACCCTCCATTTCAGGTGCTTGTTAGAAATGTGCCGCCAGACCCTGATGAATCAGTCAGTGAGCTTGTGGAGCATTTCTTTCTGGTCAACCACCCAGATCACTACCTCACTCATCAGGTTCCATTTTACTACACTTAGTGGCAATACATGTCAATATTTGTTTAGAAGTTATCATTACATCTGTTGTGCTGGTTGGAGTTTTCTCATTGCCCAGTTGACCAAACTGTGTGGGTGCCAGTGTAGTTACTCTATATTAGCTTGCATGCATTACTCACTGCATGAAGGAAGAGGGATTTCCCTTCCTCCCTTCAATATTTCCATTTGGCTTGAAGAAATATTATTGCACGTGTATCTCGAGATTGGTTTAGAATATCGATCTCTAAAGCCAATCAATCTCTTCATGTCATGTCATTCCCAGTTGCCACCAATTTGTGTTTAAAATGCATCTGTAACTACTAATACAATATTGGATCATGGAACTTAATATGAACAAAGTGAAAGAAGTAAAGACTCTGTTTATATTTGATCATTTATAGACATTGTCTATTGACCAAGGTGACTAAGAAAGAGGAGTTATTTCTTCAGAAGGTGGTACAGCTTTGTTGGACTTCGAGGGATACTCCTTCATTTTCTTCTCTCATTATACCCTCACAACCCTTTGAAGCTCCAACCATCAATCTTTTCCCTATTCTGTTGTATCACATCTCATGTTTCCTTAGCTTTAGAAACGTATCACTTTAAATTTTAGTTACTCGAGATGACTACATACCAGGTTATGATGGATGCTGATTTCCATTTGATTATTGAGTCATCCTATATCGTGACTGCGCGCCTACGTAGGCAGCGCGCCTACGTAGGCAGGTGAATCGGTTATAATCACCACTACATAGGCAGGTGAATAGGTTATAATCACCATCTCATATACCTGCTAATTGTATGCTCTTTTTGGTATGTTAATGTGATGCTGCACTACGTAGGCAGGTGAATAGGTTATAATCACCATCTCACCATCTCATATACCTGCTATAATTGTATGCTTATTTTTGTATGTTAATGCGATGCTGCACGTGTATCATTCTAAGAGTAATATTTTAGTATTCTCTTCTCTTAAAGTTGGATCTTCGTACAGGTTGTTTGCAATGCGAATGCCCTCTCTAAGTTAGTAAATAAGAAGAAAAAGATGCAGAATTGGCTTGACTACTATCAGCTGAAGTATAGTAGGAATCAATCCAAAAGACCCATTCTCAAGGTATCTTATTATTTCATTTCTGCTGGCCCTCGCCAGTGCCAACTTCTTTAGAAGGTATTTCTGCCACTTCATCTCGCATACCAGTACTAACCTCTTCTCAGGATTTTTTTTTTTTTGATTAAGCAGACTGGTGTACTTGGTCTCTGGGGAAAGAGGGTGGATGCCATTGATTTTTATATTTCTGAGATTCAAAGACTTTCAAAAGAAGTAAGTACTGAACTCACAGTTCCGCTTAATGCTTATTTTTGTTGGTGATTAGTTTTGAGTGCTTTCCCTTGTTATGGAAGCCCTGAGCAGGATATACGAAGTACATGTTTTCATTTTTCCTTCCACTATGACCACCCTTTACCATCTAATTAAATATTGACTGAGAGGTTTCCATTGTTAGTTCACTACATCCTCTGTCCATTTTCTTACTGAAAGGCAAAGCAACAGGTGGCTCAGTGTGTGTTTACCTCCTCTATTCACTGTTGAATAGGCACAACTCTCCTATCAACTAATAGAAAAGTTTTTTATCTGTGTGGATATTTTGAATATTCTTCTACTACTGTTAGCAATTTTGATATCTATAATTCTATACCTTCTGAAACTCATACTTTAATATACAAACGATACTCATGGCATGTGATAGTCAATTTGAAGTTGAATCAGACCTGGCTGGTACTATCTCAATCTTTGCTGATGCAAGATATCAGAAGTTCGTCGTCCAAAATTGTTTTAGGTGTCCGGGCGAAAACAGGCTTGTGTTGTTAAACGTTTACGTAAATGTCTGTAAATGGTCTTTTAGTAACATTGGGGAACTATGCAGAATGATTGGTATCCTGTTCAGATCAGTTAGAATGTTTAAAACCTCGGCATTATTAATAATGTATCTAACTAATATGTTGCTTTACGGTGACTAAACTCCAAGAGGCTGATGTCAATAATGGATGCATGTTAATTTATTGGGGGGGGGGGGGCTTAGATGGTTGCGGAAATCATTAAATACTTCAACATGCAGCAGCCTCTTCTGAGTTGGCACCAAGTTGTAGAAACATGATTCAGACTTCTTTGCTTGAAAACAAGACGCGATAGCTGCTTATGTAAAACTCTCTCATTTCCCTTTCCCCCTAGAATTGACTAGTACGCAACATATCTTTCATGTCCTTCATGAGTGATGCATAATCAAAATAACTTTGTCTAATGTTACTATTCTCATTTTCCTTAGTAATCAATTCAGAACAGGGTTTTCATCTTTGATTCTCTTGAATTGTTGCCAGATTTCAACAGAAAAGGAGAGGACCATCAACAGTCCCAAATCGATCATGCCGGCTGCTTTTGTTTCTTTTAGGACACGATGGGCAGCTGCCGTTTGTGCACAAACCCAGCAAACGAGAAACCCAACGTTATGGTTAACAGAGTGGGCTCCAGAGCCTCGTGATGTGTACTGGAATAACCTTGCCATTCCCTACGTTTCGCTCACGATTAGAAGGCTTATAGTTGGTGTGGCATTCTTCTTCCTTACCTTCTTCTTCATGATCCCAATTGCATTTGTCCAGTCCCTTGCTAATATTGATGGAATAGAGAAAGCAGCTCCTTTTTTAAAGGCCATAATTGAAGTGTGAGTTCCCTTTTTTACCTTCTGATTGATTCATTTCTTTTTAATGGCTTCATGGCTCTCCTGTCCTTCTGATATCTAGTATCTTGGTTGTTGACGCCAGATTGTGAGCTGGCATGTTTCAAATTTGTGCTTATCACTCTGCCTCCACAGTAGTTTATGTTCTCTAAACTCTTTATTCAAGTCCAGCAAGTAGCTACTTTCAGTTCTTAGAGCATTTAGAGGTTTGATGAGTTGCTAATGTCAGTTGTCTGTTTCATGTACCTTATTCAGTTC
>JAOTQG010179053.1:0-16998 GCA_025631175.1 Iris virginica | reverse complement strand
CAACCTTTAATTTGTATCTAATCCAATGAATGTGAATGGTTCCTACGGTTCTCATTTAAGGAGGTTCCTAATGGAGTAAGACCATATATATATATATATATAAAGGGGCGCGCTCCAATAGAAACTAAAATATCGTAGGAACTGTTTGACATATTATCAAAAATTATTACTGTATTCGTGACAGTATATATATAGGAAAGTAGGGATGATCATGGTTCGGTTTGGTTCGATTTTGGTCACTTTTGATCAAAATCACAATCAAACTAAAAGTTCGATTTTATCATTTTTCAAAATCGAAACCAACCCGAGAACATGAAAAACCGATTCTTCGATTTTACATTTTTTCGATTCGATTTTTATAACTTTCGGTTTTCAAAAAAAATTATGTAATTTTAAAATTTTAATAGGTGATAAAAGAAATACATAGAGTAGCGTTTTTCAATCACAAAAAAAGAAAAATTTTATGATTCAATTTACAAATTTTAAGTGAATACAATTCTCTATCATGAAAGTTGAATGAGGAAAAATCGAAAGTAAAAGAAAAATAGTAAAAATTTATATAAATACAATACTCAATATTATTAAATATAAATGCATTGATAATATAAGTGTATATAAGTAATTAATTAAGTAAAAAAATTAAATATATATTAATAGTATTATCTCGATTCGGTGTGAAAAATGTAATATTACGAGTAAATCGCAAACAAATCAATATTTTCGGTTTTGATACTACTAGAAATCGAAACCAAACCAATATATTGGTTCAGTTTTTTTTGATTGGTTTCATCGGTTTGCTTCGATTGGTTCAGTTTTGCATTTTTTTTGCTCAGCCCTATAGGAAAGTGATCAGCTGCAAACCACAAATATCGTACAAACGTGCGAACCTGTTGTATCTTAGTATTTTTTTTTGTTAAGATCACGTTGTATCTTATTACATTTTAGTTGTATCTTCGCATATTAATTAGTTTGTTGTATATTTACGAAATGTTGTATCTTAGTAAATTTTTGTTGTATTCAAGTTGATTTTTTTTTAAATTTCTTGTGTTGGATCAGTATTTTACAAAATACAGACATATAATTAACATACAACAAAAATATACTAAGATACAACTGGTTCGTACAATTTTTACGAAAAAGTGGTTTGTAGTGAAATAAATCTCTATATACATATATATATATATATTCCCCATTGTCCTGAAAAGATAAATCTCTCTTTTCGTGTCCGAAAAAATTTCTTTTGCTTAAATATGCATTCAGATTATATTTATTTCTAGCTTGACTCATGATATTGCAGTTGCTAGTGATACTCGTCTCCGTGTCTCTCCCTCTCTCATGCAAAATTTTGGAATATTTTTGTGTTTCCTAGCATTACTCAAAAAGAGTATTACTAGGGAGCAAAAAAAAAGTTACTCCCCTATCCCACACATGAAGATCCCACCAAATTTAAGACTTATATTTTCCATTTGGATCATCGCATTTGATCATAATACTACTTATTCAAAGAAATAAATATGAATTACATATTAAGCAATTTTTATAAAAAATACTTTTTTATTTCCAAATTATTATTTTTCTTGTTCGCAAAATATTCCTCCTCGTGTGGGATAAAGAGAGTACAAAATTATGAGTTTTAAGACGCCGCGTCAAGCATTTAATGCTTAATTTGAAAGCGTGATATCATCATAAAATGATCAAATCTTTAAATTAAACAACCAATCATTGCTTGACACGTCATTTTATAATTTAAAATTTTGCAACATTTTCTTCTCCCTAACATTCTCCTGTGAAAAACGTCGAATATTTAGTGATTGTCATGTTCCCATTCAAATCACACAACTAATCATTCCTTGACAACTTATTTCGTAACTGAAAGCTTTGTAAATTTTAAATAATAACTAGCATTATAATGTAGCCATAAACACCAAATTTCAGCACAACTATGAGAAAGAGGCACCAAAATGTTTGGAAATTCCATCCTGATCCAAGGGAACGGGAAAAAAAAAAAATCGGAAAATAAACTAATGGCAGCAAGGTCAAAGTCCAAAATCCATTATAACCGTTGCTTCTTTCCGCCATGTGGTTCATCATCATATATATCACCACCATCATCATATGTCTCACCGCCCTTCTCCATCTTCTTTCTGGCGAGTATCTTGTTGATCTTGTGCAGCTCATTATCGATCTTGTGATCTTTGTTTTGCTTTCTTGTCTTTCGACCATCTTGCATCTTAACACCAAATTGAAACGCAGCTTTTGGCATTGCTTCCTTCTGCTCATTGTATGTTGCCCATTCCTCTTCCGTCTCAAAGTCCCACCTATGAAGACGACCCTTAGCCTGCAGCGCATTTCATTCACATCAGAACAAACCACTTACTCCAGCTCTAGAACTCTCTATTTGTATACCAACCACACCGATCAGAACTTTTAAGTTTTACCGGTAGAACTAGTATATGAAAGATCTATTATTTACAGTAGAATTCATATACAAAAAATCTATTAATTACTGTAATAAATAAATAGTAGGAAAACAGTAGACTGCTATGTTACAATGGTTATAACTTGGCACCTCAAATTTACTCATACTTGTCCATTGTAAAGATGCCATATATATAAAACATGAAAAATTATTGACAAAATAATGAGAAGGGAAAAGTACCAATCAGAAATTAACAGCAGAAAAGGTCTATCATGGCATTGAAGTCCAATAATGTCAATGAAAAGGAAGTAAAACTTACTCGTCCACCCATATCCATTTTTGACAGATCAGCTTCGTCGTCACTGTCCACAACCTCACGGTTATATTCTTGGTACCCGGGATAGCATTCAGAATAACTCTCGGATATAAAATTTGGATCTTTTTCTCGGGCATCTTTCTCCCTCAGTTGCTGAAGCCTTGTATCATCTCGTTTGAACACTGACCCTAGACCCCGATCTTTCTCTTCTTGGGACATGAGACGTGGGTCCTGTTCTATGTTCAAGCCCTCTTGCATCTCATAAGCTTGAATATCTTGCTGGAGATATTGTTCCGGATAACTAAGTTGCTCTGCATATTGATACTCCTGCCACTCTCCCTGATACCCACCAGCCATTGCATGTACTGGCATGGCATCATATCCATTCTGAAGGAAAAAAAATATGTCAGAAGCAGAGCTGTCAAAGAGAAATTCAGAGTGCAAGTATCAAAAATTCCAATTGTGATCAAATAACTAATAATTTCAACCATGGTCGAAAAAACTTACTGTTGGTTGCCATTCATGAGATGGCTCAGAAGGTGGGACAGGACCGTAAGCTGGTTCTTGGAAATAGGAAACTGCCTCCTTGTTGCGTGGAGATTCTTCCATGTCTTCAGAAACAGGACTTTGACTCATATCTTTACTGGGAATAGCATAATCAGTTCCTTCTCCAACAAAGATATCCTCCTCTTCATCTCGAGCAACAGCTGGCTCCTGTTTCACTCTCGTCTCGGGAAGATTTATTCTGGGAGGTGGTGGAGGTGGAGGGAGAATTTCTCTATTAGTTTGGGGTTTAGATCCATCTGTCTTTGAGACCTTCTGATACTCACCATAATCACTAGAAACAGCTGAGGCCTTTCCTGTATGATCAAAAATCAAAATGTATGAGTTTCAGTTGGAACATTTCAACATAAATGGAGAAATGGAGTTCACCCAAAAATATATATATATATATATATATGGAGAAATGACGAAAAAATATATATATAAGAAATTGCTCAGTAATAAAATGTCAACTTATCTAGTAAAAAGTACTATGTTTACTATTGTCCACGTGGAAAATAACGAAAATAATTGTTATCATTCCTCATCTAGCATTTTATAAAGGTTGGACCAAGGACAAGACGGGTGCTGAAGCCACTACAGCCTACACTTCCTCAATCCTGTCATCAAGATACTGAAGACGTATTATCAAAATCTTATATTACAGGCCTTCCAATAAGAATAAACTTGGATTGGACTTTCAAATTCATGGTAGGGAAACCACATTGCACATGATCACTCTCTTGTAAAAATAATCAGTAGTTTCTCATAACGTTAATGGCTTTGGCTTGGTTTTGTAATGATTATAGTGAAAAGTGCGATAGGAGAAATATTGTGGAACATGACTCTGCTGAATACAGTAACACCAGAATAATCTCATGCCATTAACATCCTCACCTATCTTGGGGGTTTAGGAAAGAAACAGGACCAAAACAGAAACAGTAGTACACTGAGCTTAGTCGGCAAAGATAAGCAAAATCACCTTTCCCATCTTTATCTTTCTTCTTCTTCTTAAGAACCTTCCCAGATGATCCAAGTCGAAGATATGACATTATTTTACCAATACGCTCGAGCACAGAACCATCGACACTGACAGTAAACATTTCCTTACAGTGAAAAAAAAAGAAAAATATCAAACATCAAATCAGGATAACACCCAAAAAAAAAAAAAAAATTAGAAAACAAGCATGCAGACCTCGGGGACCGGGCAGTCGGCTTTACTCCTGTGCACAGTTGTGGGAATATCGTGGGAAAATCCATTCTCCTGCCATGGATAAAGCATAAAGTCAGAAATATTGGCTCAAAGTGATAGCTTTGACTGTAAATCATCTTTTAAGGAATGAAAAATTGCATATATGTACTTTAATGTGTGCATGTTTAAAACAAAATGATAATATCATAATTATTCTCGGTTGGTACGAGTGTATTGCTGGTCTGAACCTAAATATGCAATGAATAAAAGATTGTGACTGCGATAAAGGTATGTATTCAAATCTTGGTCTAGTATTCAGTGCCAATAATGCAACATTATAAGGCTACCTGAACATATACCATCGTTCTTAAGAAAATATATTATAAGGTGAAGATGTCAGGCAAAAACCTTCAACTAGACAAGGTAAAAACCAAATAAGTAAAACAGATTACCATATCATAAATGAATGCCATCCGCCCAGGGAGGAACATCTCATTTGCCTTAACAGAAGTGTGAGGTTTAACTATCCATTGGTACACAGACTGCATCATGAAAAAAATTTGTGAATGCGAGGAAGTACATTTCAAGTTTTCGATGCTACCCACTGAGCAATAAACATTAATGAGTTAGAGCATTACCTTTGCAGTTCCTGTGCGAAATGATACTGGTTGGTCGTCCTTGGATCCTCTGTTGGTGGGAACATGCAGACAAATAAAATCAATGAACTAACCACAAATTCATACTTGGAATATGACACTGAATCAACACTACAATCACGCATCTAACTACAAATTCATACAGGATACATGTGAGACACTAGATTTGAGAAAGTCTTACTTTCTAAAATATAATGGTTCTATGGATGGTCATCAAATGAGAATCCAACTGATTTCAAAGCAATATGCAGAGAAAGGAACCTAGGAACCAGTGTAAAGAGTTCTCTGTACAGGTCAATAAGATCATATAATCAACTTGCTTGCTAGATGCATGTACAGCGGGAAAATGAATGTAGAAAATAGCAAGGTCGGCTGGGATGAGGACTCCAATAAGGACAACTGAATACTCGCACAAGTAAGAACATTGTAAGGTAATTAACTTGAGATTTGTGCAGAAGCATGAAGGCAGTGCATGTGTCCTGTAATCTTAGATAAGTATTTTGTATGACGTGGAAACTCTATTCTTCTTGAAGAGTCCATTTAGCAAAAAATTCTTATATACTCACTGACCTAGGCTTTCCATCAATATGATCTTCAACATCTGGCTTCTTGTCCATTTCACTTCTAACTTTGTTAAGCAAAGCATAGTCCAGACCTTTAACCAAGTGAGTGTGTTCAACATCACCTGCATCACGTTAACCAAGCTTGAAAATATTAGAACAGCACAGTGCAGCTAACAACAATGATACTATATAGTACAATATAAATGTGTGTGTGTGCATGGGTTAATCAAACATTTTCTTATAATGTATACATATAGCCATTGCCCAATCATTTTTCTCCCTTAAAAAGCCCCCTTTTGAAAAAATCTTTTTGGAGGGCAAAATAATCAAACAAAAACATATATCCGGAAACATGTAATGGAAGCTATCAATTTTTATACTTTTCTCATGCATTGATTCCATATGCTTTAAACTCCAATGCTTATTTTCCAACACATTTCTATTTCGTTTAGAGTCTTTAGACAATTTGGCTGACCAGAAAGATAAGAACGCAGGGGTGTTTTGAGGGAAAAAGAGGGGGGGGGGGAGAAATTCGCTATTTGTATAGAGCACGAGGGAAGTCAGATTAACACACGCATCTGCGCCATATTTCTATATTTTTTTTCCTGCTACCCATTCTTTTAGCTAACAGAAATGTCCCTGCTTCTTATCAAGGGGATATTTCGTCCACTAGCTATCGTATATTCCATGGCCGAATCTCTCTTTCATCATTCATTTGGTAAGAGTCTATCCGCTTAACTTAACTGAAATAATAATAATATTTAAAAGAAGATTTTCGTTCATATTTCCAACAGTGCAAAACCTTCAATTTGGAACCAAAAGATGCTCAGTTTTCTGACAAATCCGTGATATGATCATGTAATCTGTTGGATGAAGTCATGTCCCAAGAGAACTTAATCATTCACTTATTCTACTTCGTATAACAAAATTAAAGGAAGGTAAATCTATTGTGCATCCACTTGATTTTTGTAGCCAAAAGGACCTCTATTTGCAGCGAACCAAAGAAGTTCCGCTAATACATGTCACACTTTTTGATTTTAAAAAAAGCTGATAATGAAGAGCCCAGGTCTCGTCATAATGTGGTTTGTGAAGGGTCTAATTTAGAGGACCTTAATCCATGCAAGCAGACAGCCTGTTTTCCACAGAAAATGATGCCAGTACAAAAGCAGGACTTCGTACCTCAGCTTTTTGGGTATTATTGTAAAATTGGTTGCCTTTGTTGAGTTTAACATATACCAGAGTGTACATGCCTCTAGGTTTTGCAAAAACACCAAAAGCTCTCCCCCCCTTCCTCCTCGCCACATGGTCCATGTGTAAGAAAGAGGGGGATGTTGGCCTGTTATCAATTGTCGAGATGGGATCAACTTGGAATCAGATTGGGATACTAGTGGGTAGGAAACCATTTTGAGGAAGTATCATTAGAAAAATTAAAAACACCAATTTCTCCTACAGAAAGTAGGAAATTATAAAATGCTAGAAGTGGTAAGTAATTAATGAACTTGGCTGATTGAATAAGTGTTCCGAGTTTGACTGAACACAGGGTAGCATTTGAGCAATCCTAAATACAGGTGGACAATTATTTAGTAGATTGAAAGTTGTCAAAGCAGTGAAAACCTCAAAAGAAAATATGAAATGCTTGAAGAGAGTGGAAGCATAACTCTAGGCTTATAAAGCATTAAAGGAGGTTGAAAAGACTAAGTGTCATAACAAATACCTCCAAGATACTTGCTCTTCTCAATTGATATCCTGTGGGCATCAGCTGACCTATGTAAAGTTAACAGAAACTGCAATAAGCACTTACGATCGACTTATACTACTTAAACTCTAGGAGAATACCAAGTGACGAAAGAAGAGTGGACTCACAGAAGATCAACATTTCCAGGAGGAGCAACGGCGTGTAGAGAGCCCAATTCAGAGGCTTCATAATCTGGATTCTGATCTTCTCTACGCTCCTTGGCTCTGTCTCGATATTTCGGTAGTTCTGGTTCTTCCACCTTTTCCTCTCTGCATGTAGACAGCTTGTTCACATTAGATGTGTTAGTTCCCAATAGCAATTACTTTTCATAACACGAATGAAGGTTCACCAGAAGAGATTCACGCTCTCAATGCAGGGTATTGTTAGTTTTCTAAAGCAAAAAATAAAATGTTTCTTACCGGCACAGCCGGAGTTATTTACTTGACATTAAGGATTTTCATCTTCCCACAAAGGCAAAATGCCCTTATTAATAAATTGAAAACTTTTTCTTGGCTAAATTTTTTATAAAAGTACGTAGGAAATAAACAAGTACTCCTCTTTTACCTCTCAAATAATCCACTGTCTGAACAAATGATGATCAAATTTCAATCATCAAAAACTCCATTAAGTATACTATAACTTACAGCATTCATAATTTTCTAGAGGCATTTTAATTTATATATTCTAAGTAAATTAATTTGGTTGATTGAAATAAAAATAAATAGAAACTTGGACCCTATAAAAGTTGGAGTCAATGGGAGATTTGTCTAGAGATTGGAGAGCTACTACACAATAATTCGTGTGCTTTTTGGTTTTTTGTTATTTTTTTGGTGGACTTCTTGTCCACCGTTTTTGTATCCTCTTGCTCTATTCAATGGAACTTTTCTTTTATCCAAAATATATATATATATATATATATACATATATCATTGGAGTCAGTCATAAAATGCATAAAGATATACCAGTAACAAAAGTAAGGGATCTCAAAAAAGATAAATGATCACACCTACTCCAGCTAATATGTCTGGCATAATCTATAAAAAAAAGAGGCGAGTAAACAGCCAAAGTGTACAAAATTGGGATATACACTTTTCTTGGAATTCCTGTCATAACTACTTCAACAGACTATTCTTTTGATTCTACTGAATTCCCAGAACCAGAAACCACAAAAAGAAAAAAAAAATGCAGAGCTGCAACAATGCTTGCAGGGTATTGAATTGACTAATTGGAATATGACTAAACCTAGTTCAAATTATAAAATTCAACCATTCTTTTCCTTTTAGAGTTTCAATACTAGAGCTTGAACTATATCAAACGAAACACAAGAAGCCGAATCTCACATCGAAAATTTATAGAAATACAAAAAGGGTAAACGGGAACCCTAGCCAGCAGAATCAATCACAACAAACAAGAATATTAAAGGGTAAGAAGCATAATTACTTGTTGCTGGTGCGACGAATAGTTTTTTCTTTGCTTTTTTCTTTGTGGTTGTTCCTCTTGGAAGAAGCCATGGCTGGTAAATTTTGATGTGCAGAAAAAAATAAAAATCAATTTTAGTTTTGGCAGGGAAGATGATTTGATTTCTTGACCACCGATCCCCGGGAAGGCTGAACGGACCGGATTTGGCCCAGTATATTTGGCTTAAAGGCCTTCTTTTGTAGTCCGCCCACTAGGCCCACAACCAGTCCACTCAAATTTTACTCCCTTCATCCTTGGTTAATTTTATGAAATTTTGGCCAATTTTTGATGAAAACTATTCTTTTTTTTTTCTAATTTTATAAATATATTATTAATATTTACTTATTATTTATGAAAATATAATGTTTTTATAATATAAATATAATAAATATATGTTGATAATTATTTTATATTATAATACTTCCTAGTTCCTCCGTCCCAAAAAATATATATTTCTCATTTGATTAATAAAAATTGTCTTTTTTTTTTGGTAAATTTAATTTAAATTTGAATATGTTTTTAATCAAAATTGACTTATTGTTATTTATTTATATTTTTTAAAAGGTTATAGGTACTTTATTTAATAATCTCACAAAAATTCAATCCTCAAAATCTAAAATTCAATAAAGATTTACTAAATAACTATTTCAGCATAGATTATGTTGAATTTTTAAAATTGAACACAAATCTCATTTAGAAGTAATTTATATTTTGAAATTGTAAATTTAGTGATTGAAGTTTATCTAATAATGTTTGAATAGATATTGTTATAGTTTTACTACATTAGTTAAAATTTTATAAATATTTCAATGATTAATTATATTTGTATTGAGATTTTGAAACTAACCTAATCATACCAAAAATTTTATTTATTGAAAAAAATTAGTGTTGATACCCTAAGAAGTAAATTATTCCTAAAAGGTATAATATAAAGAATGATGTATATCAATATTATTATTCTAGAGCACTTGGCTCACTAGTTAGCATGGTTAAATTGCACATCATTTTCAATGAGTATGAAATGCTTATTCCTTTCATTGTCAAGTAGGTCAAACACTACAAATTAAGTATGCAAGACATTTTGGGGATGAAAATTACAAAGCCTACACATACTCACCAAACATACCCCAAAACAAGAACACAAAAACAAATGTGTAAATTATCAATAATATCTTTCATAACTAGACATTAAGAAAGTCAAATCTCACAAAAAGTTAATCAAAATTTAATAAAATGATTCAAAACAAAGTACAAATAAGACACTTATTTAGAGGTAGACAAAAGTAACAACTACAACTCATATTCTAAAGTGAAATAAGCTGCCCATGAAGTGAACAAATCTAAATCAATAGAGTGATCTTCAAAATGGCATGGCTACTTAAATCAATAAGTCTACTCATGAGCATCATTCTAGCAATATTCACAACTGCTGCTTCTGCTGCTACTGAAATGGAGAAGATCAGTAGTCCTGCTTTGTTCATATTTGGAGATTCCTCTGTGGATTCTGGTAACAACAACTATATTGATACCATACCCGGAAACCGGGCAAACTATGCGCCTTACGGACAGAACGGCTTCTTCGCGAAACCCACCGGACGCTTCTCAGATGGTCGGGTCATCGTTGATTTTATTGGTAAAATAACAAATGTATCCGAAACGCTTTGATATCTATGTATCATTCTGTTTCCTACTTCAAATTATTTAACCAAGTGTGATCCACTCTTATTAGACTTGCATAGATCTTATAATTTCCCCATTGATATCTTCAAATTAAGAACATATGTACATTGCTGCAGCTGAGTACGCTAAGTTGCCGACAATTCCTCCATTTCTACAACCATCAGCGGATTATTTGTTTGGTGTTAGTTTTGCCTCCGGAGGAGCTGGTGTTCTTTCTGAAACCAATGAAGATACCGTTGTAAGAATTACGTATTTGATTTTTTCCATCGAAAAGTGCATCTACTTATATATTTTAGCGATATCATCAGCTCAAACTCAGCAAAATCAACAACTACAGAATACCAAATCTCATATGATTTTTCCAATTGTTTTTTTTTCTTTTTTCAGGTTATCGACTTAAAGACACAATTAAAGCATTTTGAGGAGGTGTACAAGTCTTTGACAGAAACCATTGGAGATGTTGCCAAAGTGAAGGAGCTTATATCAGAAGCAGTCTATTTCTTCAGTATTGGAAGTAACGATTACATGGGTGGGTATCTCCGTAGCCCCGTAATGCAGGAGCTCTATCCCCCGGATCAGTACGTGGGAATGGTTATCGGGAACTTGACACTAGCGATCCAAGTAATCTGTTTTTCCTTTTCTTTTGTATATACGTAAACTAGTTGAACATGTTCATGACCAAATGCATTTTTCACTAGTATTATCCTTTTTCTGAAAAAAATCTTAATTAGGAATTGTATATGAAAGGAGGCAGAAATTTTGCGTTCCTAAGCCTATCGCCTTTGGGATGCTTACCAGTCCTTAGAGCTCGAAATGTGGGAGAAGGTTGTCTCGTGAAAGCTTCTGCTCTCGCATTAGCACATAACGCTGCTCTGAACAGTGTCCTTTCCAGCTTTCAAAATTTACTGAAAGGCTTCAAGTACTGCAACCCAAATTTCTACAACTGGCTTGAAGATGTTATGAACAATCCCACCAACTATGGTACATATGCAGTATTAGTTATAGTATATACCTTCTGAAGCATATTTGTGAATCTAGCATTTGATTTGGTTAATGTTAATAGGTTTCAATGAAGGAGTGAATGCTTGTTGTGGCACTGGACCTTATCGGGGGTTGTATACCTGTGGAGGGGTTAAGAAGGTTAAAGACTACGACTTGTGTGATAATGCAGATGAGTATGTTTGGTGGGATTCGTACCATCCCACCGAGAGGTTACATGAAGAGTTTGCTAAGGTTTTATGGAATGGATCTGCAGCAGCTCCGTTGGAAGATGTCGTTGGCTCGTATAACCTACAAAACCTCTTCTTACTAGACAAGGAGAAGATCACCATTGCTGATATAGTTGATGATCCAGACAATGAACAGACCCTTTGAAACTATAGTACTCCCTCAAGAAAAATAGTCTCACTTTTCCCATTATAATTTATCCAAATAAAAGTAGTTCTCTTTCTTTAGAAAAAAGAAAAGAAACTAAGGGGTTATGCAAAGAAAACATAGATAGGTGAAAGTATAGTCACAAATATTACCATTGTTGTTTTGAGCTATTCTTGTTCTTGTTATGCAGACATCTTCTGAATGTAGCATACTTGGGGATGACAATTACAAAGCTTTCAGGTACTAATAACTGACCCAAAAAAAAAAAAAAAATTAAATGTATTCCGCCTAAAGATACCAAAATAAATAAATAATGACAATTTGCCTGGGGGGGTGTTTTCTTGGAAATTCAATAAAAGATGCAAGCAGTCCAAAGTGAAAACTTCAAAGGGTTGAAATAATCTCCTGAAGTGGAAAAATCCCCAAATCTGTTGAGAAAGTCTTCCAAATGGCAAGGCTACTTGGATCATTAAGTCTACTGTTGATCATAGCAATCACAAAAAGTTTCAAGGTAGCATCATCATCAGCAGCAGCAGCAGCAAGTGAACTGGGCAAGATCAGAAGTCCTGCTTTATTCATATTTGGAGACTCCTCTGTGGATTCTGGTAACAATAATTATATCTACACCATACCCGAAAACCAAGCGAACTACGAGCCTTACGGACGAAACGGATTCTTTGCAAAACCCACCGGACGCTTCTCAGATGGCCGCGTTGTCGTCGATTTTATTGGTAAAAAAAAGAAAACCCCCCACAGAGCTTGGAAATCTATGATCATTCAGTTTCGTGCTTCTGAAAGTGTCTACTCTCGTTAGTTGACCTTACTTAATGTCCGTTGATTTTCTTGCAGCTGAGTACGCTAAGTTGCCGCTAATTCCTCCATTTCTACAACCATCTGCGGATTATTTGAACGGTGTTAATTTTGCATCCGGAGGTGCTGGCGCTCTTTCTGAAACCAATAAGGCTACTATGGTAACAATACTGCATTTTAACTCGAACGATCAGCTCAGAACACGCCGTGCTTAATATTGGCACGGCCGTGCAGATCCAAGTTTCGTTCTTCATATATATTCCAATGTATACATCCAATTTTTGTTAAAATTTTCTAACCGTTTTTTTCTTCTTCATGTTTTTAACTATATGTATTATCAGGTTATTGATCTGAAGACACAACTGCAGAATTTCGAGGAGGTGGAAAAATCATTGACAGAAAAAATAGGAGATGTCGCCAAAGTGAGGGAGCTGATATCAGAAGCAGTCTATTTCGTTAGTATCGGAAGTAACGATTACATGGGTGGGTATCTCGGCAGCCCCAAAATGCAGGAGCTCTACGCCCCGGATCAGTACGTGGGAATGGTCATCGGAAACTTGACACTCGCAATCCAAGTAATCGTTCCGTTTTCTTTCATCTTCTTTCATTTTTTTTTATAACTAATTAACCCGGACTGGAACGGATTCATGATCGTTTTGTAAATCACAATTCTCAGGAACTGTATATGAAAGGAGGTAGAAAGTTTGCGTTCCTAAGCCTCGTACCTTTGGGATGCTTACCGGTGCTTAGAGCTCATAATGTAGGAGCTGGAGGTTGTCTTGAAGAAGCATCTGCTCTCGCGTTAGCACATAATGCTGCGCTCAACAATGTCCTTTACGGCTTTCAAAATGTACTGAAAGGCTTCAAGTACTGCAACCTGAATACCTACAACTGGCTTGAAGATAGAATGAATAATCCCTCCGACTATGGTATTATACAAAATTAGTTAACCAGTAATGCTATACGTACAGAAAATATCAACAAAATCTCTTACGGAGATTCATTGAAGTATTGTACGAGCATTTGATTTGCTTGATGTGATCGAATTATAGGTTTCAAGGACGGAGTGAACGCTTGCTGCGGCTCTGGACCTTACGGTGGTACGTTTACCTGTGGAGGCGCGAAGAATAAAGACTACGACGTGTGTGATAATGCAGATGAGTATGTTTGGTGGGATTCGTACCATCCAACTGAGAGGTTACATGAACAGTTAGCCAAGGCTGTATGGAATGGATCTGCAGCAGCTCCTTTGGAAGGTATAGCCGGCTCATATGACCTAGAAAACCTCTTCTTCTTCGTCGACAAGGAGAAGCTCACCATTGCGGACATAGTTGATGATCCAGAAAACGAGCAGACACTTTGAAGTAACTACGATCCTTCGGTCCCACACGAAAATATCTCTCACGTACCATTCTTCGTTTATCCCAATAAGGTCGCGAGAATATCTTGTTTGTCAATTTCTAATTAGTTAATTTAAAAGTTGTAAAATGTTGGAGATAAAAATGAAGTTGATCCATTTGGATCATTATGTTTCCGAATATTTTAACTTCCGTAGTCGGAATCCAAGCAGATACAGGAGATCAATGGGGTGCAGCCCAGGTGCTTCCGTAATGAGAGGTCCGGAGATGTCAGAGTCGATGAGTTCTGAAAAATCTTCAGAACCCACCGAACTTCAATATGAAAGCCTGTACGAAACTCGAAAACCTGTTTTCTGAGTTTGGTAGGACGGCAATTATCAATCAGCCATTCTCTGCCAGGCATATTGGATCTATTAACTTATTTGCAGAATGGATTCACCAACAAGTACACATAAATGGATGCAAATAATGAATACTCTAAAATTTTAATACTGGAGCTCCACAAGTATGTATATATTTATATATATATACACAACACTGGATCCTTCAACATCAATTAACTACCAAAGGACAAAAGAAAAGAGCTCCAAAAAGAATCGGAAAAACTGTTGGCTATTTACTCATTTGTGCTATAGTATAATGGATAGATAGAGGTCATGACGCTGAAATCTAGGACGGAAAACATAAATGGAAGGCCGAGTGGACAGATATATCCTGCTGCTAAGATGCACGACAGCCAAATGTTGATAGACCGGGTGTTACATATTCAACCTTGTTTTGGCTGCCTCCTCTTCTATGCTCTATTTGTAGTCCCTTCAAACTCAAAGGAATCTCCCGGACATGATGTTGGGTTGGACATCAATAGGTACAAGGAAACCCAAGACAACTCAATGGCAGAGCATTTCTCCATGCGTTACCCAATGCGCAAAACTATCTGAAAATTCGTCAGGGACTACGACATGATTCGGGACATCGCTGCTGTATAGATCCATTGCAGTCTGCTCCCTACCCTGCCAGCATTACACAGATTCGAGGCCATCTCATCAGGAATTTTATTTTGTTCATTTTACAAAGAAAAATATAACAAAATATTATGTCTGTCATACTTTCCATATGACTAGAATGTGCTTTTTTAACAAGTCCAAGTGCTAAGAATTGATAGGCAATTAACCGGCCTTACTTACAATCCAGTTTTATTCAGTCAGAAGTTCTACTCTCATTTAAATCTTTATTACTTTTAACCTCTTCAATAGTGGCACTCCAAAACAAACAACTCAGAGATCCCGAGAAAGTAATAGCTAAGAATCTCAAGACAATGTTTATACCATTTTTTAACCCATAAACTACTCCCTCCATCCTAAATGAGTGACCTCATTCCTTTTTGAAAATTCCATCTAATACCTTATTTAAATTATTATTTAACATATATTTATTGAGTTCTAGATTCTAAAACTGCAATCTTTGTAAGAATTTAAGTAAATTATCAATAAATATTTTATAAAGTTGCAATAACAAGTCATTTGTAATAAAAATTCGCCCAAGTTTAATTAAATTGACCAAAGGTCAAATCAGAACACTCATTTAAGAATAGAGGCAGTAGCTCTATGGTAATAGGAGTGACCATGATTTAGTACCCAATTTCTGCAAGTTCAAAATTGCTCATCTTGAAACACTCGCATTAACTGAAGATACTGACCTTCATGCTGGATCCACATTCACTGGTGGATGGCGTCGTTTCCACTGTGAGCCCATTAACAACATTCTCAGATGACAGCATTGACCTGCAAAAATACATTGAATATATCAGGTGTAAAGATAACTTTTATTCAAAAGAACACCATGCAAGAAATGGATATACAAAGAATTCAAAATGTACATCCTACGGTTATCAGATGAAAGAACTCGAAATGAAAATCATAAATAACTAAAAAGGGAGATAAAGACACATTAAGTTGGGCAAAACATAAATATAAATGTGCACTGCTATGCTGCTGTTCTACATTTAAAAACGTGAAAGGGAGCTAAAAAAAGATGACTAATGGCCCAGTAACCAAAAGGATGTTGCTGTAATTAAATACATGCATAAGAACAACTAAAGGAAAAAGGTGATTCACTTTTTCTATCTCTAAAAGATGATGATGGCCTTGTGAGCAGGAATTTATAACAATATATCACCAATAAAAATAAGTTCGCTAATAATGTGAAAAAGAAATACGACAGCTATGTCAGCAAATTAATCATAATTCAGTCTTTTCTATTTTATAGAAACAAGTATGGGATGCTTTCACATGCTATCAATACTTATGATGAATAATTATGGAAATGCACCAAGAAAACAAAATGTTAAAATTTTAAAACTAATAAAAAATATTTCCAATCAAGCTCTAATTAATATCCAAAACTAAAGTATAATAATATATTATACATATATATATATATATATACTAGGAAATGATGCCTATGATGACATTAGCAAGCAGGAGAGGATTCTTGTAGCCGACGCATAAGGGATTGAGACTAAAGATGAATTGAGTACTTAACTGCATGTATACACAAGGCACAAGGCTCTACTCACTATACATATGTATAATCTCTCTCTCTCTCTCTCTCTCTCTCTCTCTCTCTCTCTCTATATATATATATATATATATACACACACACACACACACACATATATATAGGCTGACTACAATAGAAAATTAAATAAAATCGGAACTAGGAACTTATAGAAGCCCTTAGATTAGAAGGCAATTAACAGCACAACTTAGATTAGGACGTACAGTTTCGTAATTAGATAGATCCAAAAACACGTGTTCGCAATTTCGTAATTGTATAGAAAAAAAGGAATAGGTTCAACAAGTCATAATAAAGGTCACATAGTACCTAAAATTCAA